>JAJIBD010030919.1:0-246282 GCA_021461705.1 Cryptotis parvus
GAGCATGAGCTCTACAGGTTCACCAGGATAACAAACCTGAATTCAGAACATGACCCTTGGTTGCCTCTGTGCTTTTTATGGAACAGCTGCTTTCTTAATTGATTACTTAGCGCATTTATTCAATCTATGGAACATTATTGTCCAAATCTATGATGGGTCAAGTTTCCAGAAATCAAATCTATAGTGACTTCTAACATCTTTCTTTTTTTTTGTTTTTGTTGCAGAATAATTCAGTCATTAAACATTTTTATACTCTTTTAGTCTTACTATAAACAAAGATGTATAAGGTATGTAACTTGTGATCAACAATATAGCAGAGTCAACTTCAATAAATGCATGGTACTTGTTGGAAAAACTGGGAGCAAATAAGATACTTTTATTAAATTTTAGGATATGAGAATATAGATTTTTAGGATTGAATAAACAAAAGAAGTACATTATTACATAGGGTGGATTAACAATGCCTTTGCTTCATATATTTGCATATTATTAGATGGATTCTTATTATATAAAATATAATGGAAATAGAGTTTATAGAAAAAGTAATTTTGAAACAACCTTTAGCTATCTGCATAATTCTTTTAGTAATCTGTTTTAGTAATCTGTTATCCATCCTGTCCCTTAATGCCCCACCCCACCAAAAAAAAATCAAGAAGGGAGATAAAGCGGGATGAGGGGATAAAATAATCATGTAAATTTTAGTTGATATATATATATATAAATACATTTAGAGGTTATATATATACTAAATGTGTGAATTTCTAATATATGTTTTTATTCAGAATTCTTATATGTTTCTATTCAGAAGTTAAGGTCTGATAGTATAGTCTACCTCCACAAATTAAAAACAAAAGTAAAATTCTAACACAGGATCACTCTATGAACATTTATATTGTATGTATACTGGTGAAGAAAACCGAGAAAAACACTCAAAATACACATGGTTAGTATGTGGCAAGTTCACAGGTGGAAATAAGCTCTTTCATTAAAACCCATTACAGATATTAGTGAATTTTGCATTCACTTATTGCTACATTCTTCTTGCATAATTCATTTTTACCATTGTTGTCTTCCTCAGATTAGAAAAGAATAAAAAACTACAGATTGTTTTTTATTGTTTTTAATTGTTTTTATTGTTTTTTATTGTTTTTAATCAATTGTATAATTGATTGTTATATTGTCAACTCACATAGTTATAGATGACAAAGTTTATAAATTTATACTCTCCATATTTATAGTCATAAATTTGTATAAGGTGTATATATATTCCAAAACGAAAAGAAACTCACAGATAGGAAAGGAGGTGGAATTTTGATGTTACATTATCAGTGATAAAACCCTTTATTATATGCAAGACCAAAGAAACTCAGAGACTCACAGACATGGGGCAAAGCTGCACTGGCTCTCTGTGCCCAGCCGCTCACTAGGTGCCCAGGAGGGATGGCGGGTTCTAGCCCTGGCGCGCCACCCCAGCAGAGCCTCGCAACAAGCCAAATGACCCCCACTCCATGAGGGCCCCCATTTTCCACATTCGACTTCCCCCTCATCAGAACTCCACCCAGCAGACCAGCCTATCACAGCACGGCCTGCAAGCGGCTGCATGGTTCAGCAATAAATGCTGGATTTAGAGATGACTACAAGAGTATGCTACTCCGCATGGCAGAGCCTCGGCAAGCTATCTGTGTCGTATTTGATGTGTGAAATACCAGTAACAATTATAGACCTCATTCCCATGACCTGGTGGAATGGTTTGAGGCTCTTTATGTTTCTGGAGCAAGCAGGTGCCCTCGGGCTCTACTAGCATGAGACAGGACATATGGAGATGTTACTGGTGCCCACTTGAGCAAATCGATGATGAACGGGAAGACAGTGATACAGACAGTGATTCCTAACTGAACCATTGTAAACTTGTGCACATGTGTGTGTTCACTTTTGTTTTAAACAGTAATTTCACTTGAGAGAACATCTTTTAATTGGTTACGATAAAAATGAATAAGTGCATGACAGTAAATAAATATGGTGTTGTTAACTACATCTCCTGGAAAACTGCAAGATAAGCAACATAGAATTTTATTTCTGTTTCCAAGGTGATGAGTAGTCAGTGACTGGCATTATATCTTAACAATGTCAATAGGACACATTTCTTCCTAACGCCAGACACTGCTACTCTGGAAGTCATTTCATGGTTAGAGATGAATTTTGAACTGATAGAAAAATAATATAGATGAGATATTTTGTGCACTTCTTCAAGGAATATTTTTATAAATGAAAAAAAGAACAAATATACTTATACTTCTCTGCCAAGATATAGCTACAAAGCAAAATTTAACTTGAAAATGAATGGAAAAAATAATTGCATAATTGTTATATTGTCAACTCACATAGTTATAGATGACAGAGTTTATAAATTTATACTTCCAGATTTATAGTAATAAATTTGTATAATGTGTATATATATTCCAAAATGAAAAGAAATAAGTGTACATTCTATTGACAATTTATGGTGAGAGCAGCAAGCACTTCAGAATCCGGCAAAGGAGGATTCCTTATAAGAAACATTCTTTTCCACAGAGAATAGCAATTGAAAGTAGCAAAATATTTTCAAATTAGTAAAATATAAAATGTATCATTTTCAGCACATTAAAAGTAATATCAGAAGATGAAAAATTAATTAACTAAAATAACTGGTTTGGTACTAAGTTGTATGGCTTTTTTAACAAGAATAATTATAGTATAATATTGAGATTACCAAAATATAAAATACTTCAAAAGAAGACTAATTATATATTAACTCATTTCAAATTTTCTTTTTCTGAAATAAACCCTAGCCTGAAATTCTTACAAAATAGGAAAACAAAAATTATTTTGCTTCATATTAATATTTAATAATACTAGGTAGCAATAACTATAAAATTTAATAGAACAATTATGTCAAAGAGCTAAAGAATACTTAATAATTCAGAAAACAAGCAAAAGACCAACTTTTTCTTTGTCTCTTTCCTCTATAAATAAAATTTTCACTTCTTTAATCATGAGACTTTCGTGTTATGCAAATAGAAGATGATAATTGTGTTTCTATAGTCAAGACGAAGAGTTTGTAGAGATATAATGTCTACAGAGATAACATTATAACACTCATATATTATAAATGTCCTAATAATATAGAAAACAATGGTGGTAAAAACAAAACAATTGATTATACATTTTCCAAGTTATTATAATTTTGAAGATCAATTTTAGCAATTCAGCCTTATAGCAAATATATAAAACACTTAAAATAAACCAACTCTTCTGCCTCTGCAGTAAAAAATTACTCCTGTTTGAGTTTAGGGAACTGTTGGATGACAGATCTAGCTAATCTGGGAGCTTTGTTGTTTTTCCCACTCCCAGCTTAATCTATTTAAGACAAGGTTCATTCTAATGAGACCTCTCTTCTATGTAAATACTGCTAGAGGGTGTGGCAGTTACATAAGTCACCTTGATTGAATAACTTCTGACTTATACATCTACTAAGACTTCTATGTTTTCTAGATGGGCACAGCTCCTCTTTATACCCACTGCACCCAGCGTGGGACAGTTAGAATTTACCAGGAGACTACCATCCTGGCTAAGTTGAGACTATATGTAGACTATAGGAAGGATCATACTAGTTAGCTCTAAGCAGGCGAGTGTGACCCTTTCAGTGCAACACATGCTAAAATGTAAACAACTCATGAGGTCTACAATTCATGAAAAAGGGTAACACAATTTCTGTTCATTTTTAAAAATTTCTGCTAATTTTGATTTCTGAGAACAAGATACTCAGAATCACCCTGGTGTAGATAATAATAAGAAGGGCCTTGTGGGTACCATCTAGATCACATGAAGCTCACGAAATTAAGATGTATTACTTTATATCAGGTCCTCTCTCTCTCCAGTGTTTTACATAAGAGATAATCTCAGGATTAGTCCTTGGCGTAATCTTTGTTTATACCTGCAATAGGGTGTGGCACTACACTCTGTTTAGAGTTCTTTGTTGACCCGACCCTCCCTCGATTACTTTGTGTATATAAGGGGACTGACTTGAGGCCCCTTTGGCTTTTGGCTCCTCGCCTTTTGCTCCCTTGGCTTTTTGGCTCCTAGACTTTTGGCTCTTTGCTCCTTGCTTTTGGCTTTTGGCTTTTTGCTGTTGGCCTTTTGCTCCTTCTTCTGGGTAGGACTCATCTCTGGTGAGATCCTCTCTCTTTGGTGTTAGACTTAGGCTCTTTGCATAGTCAAATCTGGACCAGAGCTAGAGTTTGTTCATTATATTGGAGTGCTGTGAAAGAGCTTTTGTACTATTAAAAGCCTTTTTGGAACTGCACTAGACCTCGTGAGTTTTCATCTGCTCCCCAGCGCCCTCGGAGGTAGAAGAGAACTTCTGTCCTGACACTGTCAGGGACCCCAGCAGCATTCCCCAACAGGGAACCATATATTGTACCCAGGATCAAACCCTGGCCAGTCTTATGTGGAGGTGAGTACCCTACCAGTTACACTATCTCTCCAGTCCCATTAAACTGACTCTTTAGAGGGACTATTTTTTCCCCTCTAGGAGTAGCTATAAAGTTTTTAATTTGACATTTTGCAAGTTAAAGATTAGCCATGTTCCAGGGTTATTTCACTAATACCTATAATTGTGAATTCCTTACTAGTATAAAAGTAATGATTTCATAAAAAAAGAGTAATACTACTCCATACACATGCCATTTTAAATACAAAAAGAGTAATAATACTCCATAAGCATGTCACTTTAAACTCCATTTTCCCTTTTGTCTCAGCTCCTCATCCTCATGATGAAAGGTTGCAGTTGGATCCGTGACAAAGTCTGCTGATCATGAGGGAGGGACGAGAAAATGCAACTGCTTCAGAGCCTGTCCCATCTGTAGTCTCTCTACTCTGCCAACTGCAAGGGGGAAAAAAATCACAACAACTTATTTTTGTGGGTAAAGTCAGCAGATGTGACTTGAAGACAAATAGAGAGCAGATGTGATGAGTTAGATAGTTTGCTTTTTACATAGATAAATGTGGCTATAGCCATCATCATTGGGAACTGCTTCAGTTGCAGAACCCGCTCTGTTGCAGAAGTGCTAAGCTTCTGTTTCTTACCTCTGGGCAATTCGAAGAAAGCACACCAAAGCTGTCTCTGAACTGTCATTTGAGAACGATAATCTTCCTTAATAAAAATGATATTACAAAGTATGCTTAACCCTTTATACCAACTATGATGAGATGATGATTGCTATTGGAATGTCTGATGCTTGGAAACAAATAGAAAAACATAAGTTAAAGAATGAAGAAAAGAAGGTCCAAGTAGACAACATAAGGGTTGGGGTGCTTGCTTAAAATGCAAAAGGCTCCAGTTCTGATTCCACACAGCAGGACCACCCATGCAACGCAACGGAGAGGATAGTCCTTAGAACCTTTGAAAAGCCCGTTGAAAAAATTAGAGAGAAAACAAAAGATGTTTGGCAGAAGGGAGTAGAAAAGTTTGGGGGGATGCAATAATAATGTCGATGGAGTTTTGAACATTTTAAAGAAAATTATCATTAGTTATGATGGGTCGCTTTTGAAGGTGTTGTGTTATTTATTTCCTCATACCAATTCAGTATGATCGATCAAGTATTGAATAGTTGACCCTTCCTTAGAGTACAGCAGAAACGCAAAAGCGATAGTCCAGTGAGGAGGGCATTTGCATAGTAACGTAGCAGACCGGGTTCGATTCAATGGCATCCCATGTGGTCCCCCCCAAAACCCCCAGAAATAATTCCTGGGTGCAGAGCCAGGAATTACTGAGCATTACTGGGTATGACCCAAACAGGAAAAAAAAATGTACAGCAGAAATCTGGTTGTAATAGCGCCTCTGCTATTTTGGAAGCGTGTTTGCATCTTTTTTAGAGTGAGAAAAGGAAAGATACATCCACATCACATTTGGTGGAATCTTTTAAAAACAGAATATAAAAAGGAAATTCTGTTCAGTTCTGAAAGTATTTTCTGCTCTTAAAGCTCACACTAATACTTCATTTTATTTGAGTTATATAAGCAGTAAATGCAGTTAATGGCATTGCACTGATTGTTTTCACCTTTTCTTTGTTTTAAAAAAAGTGTGCATATATACAAAACAAATTAATCATCAAAACATAAAAGTTTTACTTTTTTCTGTACTCAAATGCTTTAAAAAAAAATAAATTGAGTAAAATTCTGCCCCAAACCCCAGATTATTCTGGTATTCCATTTTATTGCTAAATGTCCCTATTAAGGTAATTATTTTGGCCATTTGTGTTACTATTACCTTCAGGAAAGTATTTGGTTGAAATCAGTATGGACACGCGGAAATTAAAACAGTCTATAAAGCAACTGAAACAAAGTATAGGGTTTTTCTGTTGCTAATTGCATTTTAATACAAGACATGCGATAGAACAATTCCAGAGATGTGACAATGTCAGTTTTGCAACACATGCTAAAAATGCAAACAACTCATGAGGTCTACAATTCATGAAAAAGGGCAACACAATTTCTGTGTATTTTTTGAAAAATTTCTGTTAATCTTGATTTCTGAGGGGATAAAGAAATAGTACAGGGGCTAAGAGACTTCCATGGCTGACCCCAGTTTTATCCTTGGGTCTATAATTGGTTCCCTGAGCACCACTAGGAGTGGTTCCTGAGCACAGAGACAAAACACAGACTTGAACACTGTTAGGTGTAGAATATATGTACCCCCAAACAAACAAAATCTTTGAATTCTGAAAATTCAAAATTTGAAATTCAATTCTGAAAACTATTCTTAGTTCTGTGCTCTCTCATTTCTGCTAATAGCAAGTGAATATTGTAATATAAAACTTGTTGAAAGTTGAAAAAGAAAAACATTATGTAACTATTTTGTTAAATATTTATTTCATGGGTGTACTCAGTATATCAATTTGACTCTCACTGATTATGTTATAGAGTATCTCCCTTATCATCATCAATTTATTTTATATGGGGAAGTAACTATATTTTATGATATATGAAGATAAAAATAAAAACACTATAAAGTAGATAAAATACCAACTTCCGCATTTAAAAAAGCTCAATAATTGTTAGCTGTTTATCTTAATTTTCCATGAAGCACACTCACTATTCAGCACTTAAATAACTCACAGTGAACAATATTTTATGATTGGCATATCATTTTGACTTACGTTTCTCTATGTTCAAAACTTGAGGTTTCTTCTGCATGTCCATCTCTGAGAAGTTTGTTCTAACATCTTTTGACTATTTTATAAACTTTACATTTGCTCAACAACACTTTTTTCCAAGGCATATATATGCATGTGTATATATATATACATATATATATTATATATTATATAATAATATATATAATTATTATATATATAATTATATATATACAAATATATATATATAATTTCCAAAGGCATACATTTTCCAAGGCATATGTATTCCAAAATATATATTTTGAATATATATGTTCAAAATTCTTGTTCTTTGTTCCTAAGCTATAATGCTACTTACTTTGCATTGAGAAGGATTATATTGTAATATTAACACTTCTTATTATTCAATAAAACTAAAATTCATTGCTTTGTAAAATTAACTCTTAACATTAATATATCTTATTTGGATAGTGAGCACTGAAACAACAAAAGAGTAAACATCCTATATTTTCTCTCTAAGTCAACCCAAGACTGTGAGACAACTAATTTAATGTGACAGTTTTATAAGTTTATAAATAAAAACATAATTATTATATATAAAATACTTTTTTAGATAATAATTCATAAGTCTAGTAAAAAAAACTAAAGTTCTAAGATTCGGGATAAATGATATAGCAAAACTTTGTAAATGAGAACCCTCCGTCATGAATAGCTAGTTACTTGCAAAGTAAATCATAATAAACTATATATCTCCTTTGGATATTCACAAATTAGAGATTATGAAATACTTTTTCCAATTTCTTCACAGTGCGCTATCACTGAGCAATTAGTACCTATTCCATTTCCTCTCCACTCCTGCCCTTCTCTGATCCTCAGTGAGTGAGTTTGCTTTCTAATTCGGACATTTCTATTCTGCCTGGTCATCTTTCTATTTCTATTTCTCTTCATTTCTTTCATTTCTATTCTCTTCACCTCGTCATCAGCAATGGATTTCTTTATCACTGTAGATCAGCTGTATTTTATTTGTTTAACTCTGAATCTTTTTTTTTTAGTATTTGGAAACACATTTATTTATATCTTTATTTCTTTATGAAGTTTACATGATTTTCCCCCAAATTTGCATATTTCCATTTGAATGTAATGAATTAACACAGTTTGCTTGTTGCACATCCCTTTGAAGCACAGGTTTGGTGACTTGTTTGTGGTACAGCTTTTTATAGCTCCCTGAAGTTCAGGAGAAAGCACACCATGTTCTAAATAATTCAATCAGTGGGTGGTGGGGAGTAGAATTAAGGTAGGAGATTCTTATTTAATTAACTATTTTGTTTCATTTATAATCATTGCCTTTGTGGGGGGATGTTCCAAAATACATGGTGTGCTGATAAATGAAAAGGCTTATTACCTGTGCTCAGGGCACTAACGTAAAATGATAACCAAGGGTAGGTGACTGGGCAAAGAGGAGTGGAGATTGGTCTGTGTAGGTAGGCAGTAGATGATGAGGAAAAATGTAACTCTGAATCTTTTCATCTAAATCTTTAAACTCTGACTGAACTAAGCCATAGAGCATTATGATCACAAATTATGTCTTTTTCATACTTAATTTTTTTTTCTGTTTATTCCTAAAAAAGAAACAGTTTTTGAAAACATTTCTTCTTTATGTTCCATGGTTCTTCATTTTATTTCCATTTTCATTACCTAAAATACTATGGCAAGTGCACGCAGAGAGAAACTCACTTTCATCCATTGATGGTGGAATGTCAACTGGTACAGAATTTTGGGAAAACAATATGGACATTCCTCCAAAACCTAGAAATTGAGCTCCCAGTTGACCCAGCAATACCACTCCTGGGAATATAACTTGGGAGGCTGAAAATATACAACAGAAACGCCATCTACACTTCTATGTTCATAGTAGCATTATTCACAATAACCAGAATCTGGTAACAATCAGTGTGTCAAGAACAGATTACTGGATAAAGATGGAATACTATGCAGCTGTCAGGAAAAACGAGTCATGGAATTTGCCTATAAATGGATGGGCATAGAGAGGATCATGCTGAGTGAAATTAGCCAGAGAGAAAGGGACAGATAGAGAATGACTGCATTTGTGGGATATAAAAAAATATTATGATACCAATATCCACGGTCAGGCAAAACATGAATCAGGAGGTCTTGTCAGTGGGTGGAATATACCACGAGTGTGTGGAAGCCAGTGGTTTAGTAAGACAAAGAAGGGAACATTGTGCTAATAATTGTTGGAAATGATAATACCATCCTAGAGCTGAGTATTGAATGTACGCAAAGGGATATACATGATAACCTCTAAATGTATGTATTGCAAGCCACAGTGTGTAGTAGAAGGGAGATAATGAGATATAGATAGATAGATAGATAGATAGATAGATAGATAGATAGATAGATAGATAGATAGATAGATAGATAGATAGATAGATAGATAGATAGATAGATAGATAGATAGATAGATAGATAGATAGATAGATAGATAGATAGATGGAGAGAGAGAGAGAAGAGGCAAAAGTATTGCCATAGAGGCAGGCTGGGGGAGGGAATCAGGGGACATTGGTGGTGGGTAAACAATTATAACCAGTAACAATTATAGACCTCATTTGCATGATCTGATGGAATGGTTTGAGGCTCTTTATATTCCTGGAGCAAGCAGGTGCCCTTGGGCTCTACTTGCATGAGACAGGTCATATGGAGATGTTACTGGTGCCCGCTGGAGCAAATCGATGATGAACAGGAAGACAGTGATACAGTGACAGTGGTGGTGGGAAATGGGCACTGGTGGAGGGATCAGTGCTGGAACACTGTGTGACAGAAACCCGAATATGAACATCTTTGTAATTGTAATGTCACGGTGGTGTAATTAAAAAAATTAAAAATAAGATTTTTCCAATGTTATAAAACATCTTTATAATTTTTATTATATATATGCTTATATATGAATATCAAAAGACAAAATAAAAATCATACTATTATATGCATTTTAGGTAAATGGTTTAATAAATGAAGTTTCTGGAAAGGTCACAAGTTCAATGCTATAAAAATTTAAATTTATCAGCCTCATTATATCACCAGATTACATTAAATCATGTTATCAGATGATATTAAATTGCTACTTCATTCTAAGGTAAAACCCAGACATAACAATGAGCATCAACTATTATTTTCTGGTCATAAGCCCAGTATGAATATAAGAGAGATGCTATACAGATAAAGGCCAATGAATTCATACTATGAAACTGAATTTATAAAGTACAGTCAGGAAAAAGAAATAGCATGGCAAGGAGGGCAATTGCCTTGTTTTGCACAGGGTCAACCTAGGTTTGATCCTTGGTATCATATATGGATCCCAAAAAGTGTTCCTGAGTACAGACTCGGGAACGAGTTCTGAGCCCAGGCAATGTAGCCGAAAACACAAATAAATCAACAACTGTGTAAAAATTCCTTAATCTACACTTTATAAAATGTTATCAAGCATATGTGAATAGAACCAAAGATTAAAAAAATTAACAAATTTCAATGGCGTTATAAGAAATCCATTAAGTTATTGCTGATATCATAGACCATAAATATAGCATTTTATATAGTACACATTTTAGATAGTACACATGTTTTTTTTCTCAGAAACACTCATTTCAGTTTAGTAAAATTACTGTATTCTGTTTGAGTGTGTTTTTGTAACAAAAAATTTCCCAGTTGTCTCTTTTAAACGTCATATTTATATAAATTATTGTTATTTTAAGCATTACAATTATGGTATCAACTTTATAGTTGAACTTTTTTGTATTAATCTGGTCCCCTGATTCGGCAATGTCAACAACAAACTGTTCATCTATCAAATACAGAACCTGAAATACTATTTCCTACTAGACACTCTGCTTTCTGCTGTTTGCTGCTAAAAAGGGTGCTCCAATTCCCTCAGCTATTAATTCTAAGTGGACTTCAAATCAATACAAAACAAACTTTTAAAGAAAAATATTCAGAACAGAAAAAGAAAATTTTATTAAAATAGAAAAGCATTCCACTAAAAAGAGAGAAAGCATTTTCCTTAGATGTGTAACAAAGGGCTAATAAAAAAAAACTCAGAAAACTAAAAAACATCAAAGTAAACTGAAATAAGTGTAGAAAATATGAATAAAAATTTCTACAAAGAAAACATACTGATGTTTAACAAACACCAAAAAATGATGTTCATCATACTTATTATTGGAAATTCAAATCAAATTATAATGAGATTAATTCTCACCTCTGTAAAAACAGTTTTTTTTATTTTTATTATACCACCATGAGACATACAATTACAAAGGTGTTAATAATTAGTTCTTGCTAATACAGTATTCCAGCACCCATCCCTCCACCAGTGCCCCATTTCCACCACCAATGTACCCCACTCCCTCCCGCCCACCCCCAGGCTGCCTCAATAGTAGGTACCCCCCATTTCCTCTCTTTCTCTCTCTGTCTCTCTGTCTCTGCATCTCTCTCCCTCTTCTTTTTACACATTGTGGCTAGCCCTGCAGATATTTAGATTTTATCACTTAAGTCTCTTTGTGTATATTCAATGGTGAGTTTTAATCTGCCATTACCATTTCCCACACTTAGTAAAACACTGGTATCTATTTATATCCTATTAATGAATGCAGTCATTCTATATCTGTCCTTTTCCTTCTGACTAATTTCAGCATGATAGTCTCCATGTCCATCCATTTGCAGGTAAATTTCATAACTTTGTCTTTTCTGACAGCTGCATAGTATTCCATAGTGTAGATGTACCACAGATTCCTTAGCCAGTCCTCTGTTCTGGGGCATTTAGGTTGTTTCCAGATTCTAGCTATAGTGAATAGTGAAGAGATGTATAAAGAAGTACAGATAGTGTTTCTGCTATGTGTTTTTGGTCTCTCGGGTATATTCCCAGGAATGCTATTGCTGGATCAAATGGGAGCTCAATATCTAGTTTTTGGAGGAATACCCATATTGTTTTCCAAAAAAGGGCTGGACCAGTGGATGAGAGTCCCTTTTTTCCCACACCATGCCAGTACCGGTTGTTCTTGCTGTTTTGGATGTGTGCCAGTCTCTGTGGTGTGAGATGGTACCTCATTGTTATTTTGATTTGCATCTCCCTGATGATTAAAGATGAAGAGCACTTTTTTATATGCCTTTTGGCCATTCAAATTTCTTCTTTTTTGGAAGTTTCTGTTCATTTCTTCTCCCCCGTTTTTTGATGGGGTTGGCAAAAAACAGTCTTTATTCAAAAGATCTAAAGGAGGGATACTCTTCAACTGATGGAGACTAGGATGTAGAGAAATGAGACTTGATAATTGTTAGCCGATTAAAAATTGGTATAGAAATATAGGATTGGTATGGTGATACCTTTAAAAAAAAAACAAAAACAGGGGCCAGAGTGATAATACAATGCGTAGAGAGTTTGCTTTGGTCCTCAGCATCTCATACAGTCCTCCAAACAAGGCCAGGAGTAATTTCTGAGTGCAGAACCAGGAATAATCCCTGAATATTCCTGGTGTTATCCTAAAAGCAAAAACAAACAGACAAACAAAAAACAAAGAATAGGTTTTGAACATTATTCAGGTATCGCAACTTCTACATAGTTACCTAAAAATATACCAAACTTGGGGCCGGAGCGATAGCCCAGCGGGTAGGGTGTTTGCTTTTACACGCGGCCAGCCTATGCTGGCCTGGGTTCGATCCCCGGCATCCCATATGGTCCCCCAAGCACTGCCAGGAGTAATTCCTGAGCAAAGAGCCAGGAGTATCCCCTGAGCATCGCCAGGTGTGACCCAAAAAGCAAAAAAAAAAAAAAAATAATAATAAAATATACCAAACTTTTAAAGAGATATGTACTTCCTACATTAATTGCATTGTTTACGATTATTAATAGCTAAAAGCAACTTAAGCATGGATCAACAGATAAATGGAAAGTAAGATGTGATATTTATATACAATGTTGTCATACAAATAAAAATCTGGTCATTTGCAATAAGATGGATAAGTTTAGATGCTATTAGACTTAATGAAATAAGTGAACAAAATAAAAACACACCATACAATTTTGTTAATGTGATATATATATATATATATATATATATATATATATATATATATATATGTCGGGGCACTCCGCCGGGTCCCCGACAGTGCCGGGAAGTGAGTTCCCTTCTACCTCCAAAGCCGGCGAGAAATGGATGAACACTCAGGGATCCGATGAGGTTTTAAAAGACTTTACTTATCACAGGTTCAGGCATACAAATCAGCAAAAGGAAAAACCCGATGCTTAGGATTCCAGGCTAGAACCCCAGCCACGTGTAGGCCAAGATGGCGACCACCATGTGTATAACTTCCAAGGGGAAAAACGCTCACAAGGCGAGATTCCACCGGGAAGAAGAAGCCCGGGAGAGCGGGAACCGGCAAGTTTATACCCCCTGCAACTCAGCAACTCAGACCTTCCTCCCATTGTTATGGAAAGCAGGGAGGGTCCAATGCCCTCAGGTAACCCCCTCCCTGCATCTCACCTAGGGCCTTTACTGTGCTAATGTTTTGAGCCGGGAAGGGGGAAGGGAAGGCCTTTGAAATGTAGAGAAGGGGGTTTCTGAGATGGCATGTCACTGTACCAAAGATCAACACCAATGCCAGTTAAATATTTCTCCAAGCCTTCACAAGTCTCCTCTACTTCATTGTAGTTTTATATTTTATCAGGGAGCCATGCTTGTTTGTTTGGAAGCAAACAGCATTTCTCTCTGGTCTAATTACTTAGGTGTCCTTACGTGGCCAGGCTAATATGCTGGTAAGATCTAGCTAGTCCCACGATGATTGTGATAGCATGGGAGAATATTTATACCAGCTAGTACAGCATACATGGTCGGATAAACTGCCACATTTAGACTACCCCTTATCTACGGAGTGATCTGCGGGAGGCAATCCAGAGCAGATGCAGCGGCCCTTAGGAGTCCTGCAACATATATATATTCTAAAATTTAACCAAAACAAAAAAAAACCTTAAGATTTATTAATTCTAAGAAAGATGACTGATTATCAGAAAAATATGTTTTATGTACAGTTTAGTTAAGTAAAAATGTTGAATTGTGTGGTGAAGGTTAGAGGTTTGGTTAGACTATATAAATTTATTCATTTTAAATAAAGTCCTTTTGAAATTGATATAATGATATTAATGATATAATGCTATATTATAAAACATATGTAAGTATATATATATATAATATAAACATATTTAAAGTAAATTGCTTCTTGTCTCCAGTTAACTCAATTTGAAAAAGACAGAAGGGTTAACTGTGCATTGAAATGGAACTCCCTAAGTACCTTTATTTCGAAGACTAATTTAATATCTAGCAAAATCAGATGCAAGAATTTTATAATTTAAGAAGGTAACATTTTCTGAGATGCAAAAAAAAAATGAGGGTTTCTTTATATCACGAGCTGCTAAAGGAATTTTTTAAAATCATTTGTTCTCTATGTATAAGCCACACTTTTACAACTATGGTCACCTGTACAAGAAGGATAAACTGTTGTTTAAATAAGAATATACCCAACACACACACACACACACACACACACACACACACTCACATACCCTTCACAATCCATGATAAATTGGCCTGTTTTTGTGCAGTGTGAGGCATTTGATAGTGTTTTCATTTGTTTTCTGCAGCACATTTGGTGGGGTATGAGTAAAGCCTAAAACTGAAGGTATCAATTTCCTGGAGTCAGCAGCAGGCAGCAGGCGGAATGATCCGAAAAGAATAGGAAAAGAGACATCCATGTCAACGACTTCATCAAGGCTTATTTTTCATTCCTTCCACAGTTCTGCTGCTGAAATATGATCTGACTGCTCTGCTCTACCAGGGGAGACCACAACAGTAGAATATGATTCAAAGCAAACAGCTTCACAGTCTTATAGATATAAAGAGCAGAAAAATCTGTCTTTTTGGTTTGTTTACTGTTCTGTAAAGCAATCAGTAGTTTTCCACTTGCAGGTAAAGGTATCTACTAAGTGTATTATGGATGTTGGGAAAAATAGACATTTGGATCAACCTGAGTTTCTATTATGTTCTAAAATCAATCTGCTATTTATTTTCCTTAAATATAGGAAATGGGAGTTTAATTTCTCGAATTTCTTCCAGTTCTACTATGCTAAAGCTTCTTGAACACGGGAATGTATATATCAGTTATAACATAGATTTATAATACTGAATGGTTCTAATACACTAAAAATTTCTGAACACGAGAATGTAATCATTCTACCCTTAATTTTCATAGTGTTACTGCTCTAGAAATCTCATAGAAATAAAATGATGCAACATTTACCCGACAGTTTTATTTCACATAACACTCGATAGTCACCCTGGATTTTATATCTCTATTGGATGATAACTAGGATTTACAGAGGAAAAGAAAAAGATCAACCAAATGCCACCATCCCACAATGAACTTAGCAATACAGAAGAATAGAAAGTAAAAGCAAAACAGTTTAGCAGTACACACATCAATTTTTTAAATTGTTATAATCTCTCCTGGTTTTATGTTATACTGTTCCTAGCTAATTAGTGAGTTTATGAGGGTCTTTTACAAAATAGCAAACAATAACTGGGATCAATAATCTCCCAGCTCTTTCTCACTTATACAAGGTGCTGTGATTCTGGTCTCAGGTGAGACTTCAGTGGGTCTTGCAGCGAAAACATCCAAAGACTTTACAGATGAAAGGTGCTTTGTCATAATACAGCAGCTGGGTTCTAAAGCAAGCATCTCCAAAGTGTCTGGTGGAGAAGCATTAATTCTGAAGTGAGGCATTAAAATGCTTGAGAGAAAGCAAGTAGGCTATCACATGCAAGAGCAAGGATTAGACTCTCAAAGGGAACAAACTGTAATGTGTGAAAAAACATGTTTTAAAATCTCAAATTAGAAACTGTATGTACTGACCTCCAGCTGCGCTATCCTAAAGGTTTTGACATCCACTTAGCCCCCTCCCTGCCCTCCCAACTGACCCCACCTCACGGAAATCCCCAGATACAGGCTGCTGCTTCCTTGGGAGAGGATGAAGAGCTGGGGTCTCCGGCAGCTTTGCAGGTAGCCCTGAACACGATGTGGGGCTCCTCTCTGCCTCCCCGCACCACTCCAGAAGGCTTGGGAGAATTCCAATTCTCCTGTTGTCTTCCAGTCACGCTTCACCTCTCAGGCTACCGTCAAGACTGTTCCAGGAGCCAAGGAAAGTGCTGGACTGGAAAGTCTCTCTCCTCTACTTCCACTAGTGAACTTCATATCCCTGCAAGCAGGAGCCAGTGCTCCGGCTCTTGGAATGTTTGGGGTGAGGGAAAGCAGAAATAAAGGTGGCTGCTGGCTCATAAGGGACCCTGTTGGGTTCTGAGCTGCTAGCCTTAGGGTCCAACATTTTCCCCTCACAAGGCCCTAAGGGTAGGACCCAGGGAAAGGGGCAGGACCCAGGAATGGGCCCTGCCCATATGGTTACACCCAAAACATCTGTGCTAATCTGAGCTAAGGTGAGGCAGAAGGTGCCTGGTCTTCTGACCTCTCATCACAGGGATATGTAAATCAATGATCATAACCTTGCAAATGTTACTTTGCAAATGCTAAATCTGTGACTGTCATTTGTTCCAAAGATTGTTATCTGTTATAATAGCCCAGGAATTTGCAAATGCCCTGTGATTTGTGCTTGTACCCCTCCACTCAAATATTGTATAAAAGGCTTATACTGTGCTCAGTAAATTGAATACTGCTATTCAGAACTCCCCAACGCCTGGGGTGTCGTTTCTTTCTTTCCTTTCTCAGCAGCAGAGGCAAGGCAGAGTTTCTCCCAAGTCCATCCCTCTCCTTTTTCCCGCAGGGGATGAAGTCTGGCAAGATCTAGGCCTTCCTCATTTTTGCCCTGAGCTGCTGGGTAGGGCCCCCAGCAACGTGGGGCACGAACCCATGACTCTGAGATTAAAGAGTCTCTACCAACTGAGCTGTTGGGTTCTAAGCTGCTAGCCTTAGGGTCCAACAGACCCCTGCATTGGCTGCTCTCACAGGTGGGAAATTGCCTTGAATTTGCTGAGTGGGGACTGCCACCTGGCCTCCTAAAAGGGGCGGGGTGGGGCCCTGAGGAAAACTAAGTAGGAAACGGATGGACTTGCCCTGTGCAATGCGCTATAGCTTCACTGGGCCAGGGCAGCTCAGCCAGTATAAGAAAAAATGTGTATATATATATACATGCGCACACATATATGTATATTACATACATATGTAATATACATATATGTGTATGCATGTGTACATATACACACATATACATATGTATGTAATATACATATATGTGTATGAATGTATGCATATATGCACACAAGTACACTTATAAACATGTATATATTGTTATTTATACATATATTTATACATATATACAATAAATCCTAATTTCACTGTATCATTGTATCACTGTCTTCCCGTTCATCATCTGTCGGGGAACAGCCGCAGGGGTCCCCCCGACAGTGTCAGGACAGAGGTTTTCTTCTACCTCCGAAGACGCAGGAGAGAACAGATGAAAACTCACGAGTCCGGTGCAGTTCCAAAAAATGGCTTTTAATAGTACAAAAGCTCTTCTACAGCACTCCAATATAATGAACAAACTTTAGCTCTGGTCCAAACTTAGACCATACAAAAGAGCCTAAGTCTCCCACCAAAGAGAGAGAGAGGATCTCACCCAAGCTGAGTCCTATCCAGAAGGAGCAAAAAGGCCAAAGAGCAAAAGGCAAAAGGCCAAAAGCCAAAAGCCAAAAGCCACAGGAGCCAAAAGCTGAAGGCTGAGGAACCAAAAGGCAAAAGGTGAAGGGGCCTCAAGTCAGCACCAAAGTAATCCAATTGGGAGGTTGTCATGTCAACAAAGAACCCTAAACAGAGTGTAGTGCCACACCTTATTGCAGGTATAAACAAAGGTTATGACAAAGGACTAAGGAGATTATCTCTTATGTAAAACACTGGAGACAGAGAGAGGGCTGATATAAAGTAATACATCTTAACTTCATGAGCTTCATGTAATCTAGATGGTACCCACAGGGTCCTTATTATTATCTGCACCAGGGTGATTCTGAGTATCTTGTTCTCATGTACTGAAAGGGTCACTCTTGCCTGCTTAGAGCAAACTAGTATGATCCTTCCTATAGTCTTCCTATAGTCTCAACGTAGTCAGGGTGGTAGTCTCCTGGTAAATTCTAACTGTCCCACGTTGGGTGCAGTGGGTATAAAGAGGAGCTGTGCCCAAGCTAGAAAACATAGAAGTCTTAGTAGATGTATAAGTCAGAAGTTATTCAATCAAGGTGACTTCTGTAACTGCCACACTCTCTAGCAGTGTTTACATAGAAGAGAGATCTCATTAGAATGAACCTTGGCTTAAATAAGATTAAGCTGGGAGTGAGCAAAACAACAAAACTCCCAGATTAGCTAAACCTGTCCCTCCAATAATCATCGATTTGCACCAGTAACATCTCCATATGTCCTGTCTCATGCAAGTAGAGCCCAAGGGCACCTGCTTGCTCCAGGAAACATAAAGAGCCTCAAACTATTCCATCAGGTCATGGGGAATGAGGTCTATAATTGTTACTGGTATTTTGCATATCAAATACCACATGGGTAGCTTGCCAGTTCCCGTCGTGGGTAGCATGGGATATAGAAGCTTAGGAAAAACAGATGAGAGCTGTGTATAACAGGATTTTAATAATCTGATTTTCCTAAGAAATTGAGAAGCAAAGAGATAAGGATTTTCAATACACATAAGCATGTGCACACACACTCATACTACCTTAGAGCTCCCGGCAGTCTCAAAAGCACTTTTGTATCTCTTTTAGATACAATGTAACCCCCATTAAAAACCATGACGGCAAGGAAGCCAGGTACTGAAGTTCCCATTTCAAAGAAACAAAGGAGCAAAGAAGCAAAGTGGCTTCAGCAACTCACAGACCAATACCTAAAAACTAATATGCATAAAAAACACATATATCCCTGTCTGATTAACAGAACAAAATTCCTATTAGCAGCTATAAATTATCTCTCTAGAGCACTAAGGATTGCTTTCTATAATTTATTACAATTCTCACATATTAGTAAGTTTCTGTCTGTAGTTATTTTAAATCAATAATTCCTGATTTCACAAACCAAGGTACCTTATTTAATATAGGTGACATTGTCTGATATTTAATCTAAGTGAGGTTTTAACTAAGCCAGCACTATTGTTTTTAGGTTGAATGTTTATGTTTCTGTTTGCTTCATTGCACTTTATCTTTAAAAATATAGTTGTAAAAAATAGCTTATTCTGACATAGATAATATTTTATGTTAGTTTCATAACATTACGCATACAATCTCAGTATATTTCTTACTGTTCAAATATGGAAGATTACATAGAAGATGTGGGTCTAAAATATATCATTTATTTTGCTATTAAAATGAGTCTGTTCTGTTTATTTTGTTCAACTCATCTCCCCATTCTACTAAAACATCCTACATTGCCCAATGTTCTTCATTTCTGTGTCTAGATCTTAATTCATATAATTTTTATTTATTTATGATCTACAGTATTATTTTATATTATCTTTCATTTCATTTTGGTCTTTATGGGGTACATTTCCATCATTGCAAATCTAGTCCATGTCTGTTTGAAGCAGTCACTTGTCATTGAGTATCCAATTGTAATTGTTTTTCTTTTATTTCCTGTTATCTTGAGTTCTATTACCCGTTTGTCATTTCTCATCCATTTATATTATTTCCAATTTGATTCTACGAGGTTCTGTTTCTGCTTATATTACTTTATAACAAAGTGTTTTCCTGATTTTTATTTGCATTTGTTCAGTTCTGACATAACTCACATAAAGACTTTGTTCTAGAGAAAAATGTGTAAACAGGCATGCCTTTGCCATTTACTTACTGTTTTAATTTAAATAATATTTTTTAGAACTTTTCTCAACTTTACCAACTTTTTAATGGTGTTTAGAATGAATTATCATTATTAAACTTATCTTTGATTTTATTATCATTATAGGAATTTTATAAACGTCTTATTTCTTCATTCACACATTTGAATGTGATTTTTTTTTGGGGGAATAGTAATTTACTGTTGGGCGCCACTGACTCCGCCCACTGCCACTTTGCCTTCCCGCGCATGCGCAGGGTCCTGTGTCCACACATGCGCAGGGTCCTGTGCCCCCACGCATGTGCAGAGTCCCTGGCTGGTGTGATTGGGCTTTGTCCAATCACGGCATGTTTCGTCAGCTCATATGAGCTCGTATGAGCTGTGCCAGCCAATGGGAAGTGGACATGTCGAATCACACCACTCGCGCCAGCCAATGGGAAACGGACATGCCGAATAGCACAGTATAAAAGCAGCTTGCACTAACGGGTCTGGGTCCTTTCGCCATCACAAAGTTCAAACTAAAAGAGCTCCAGTAAAGCGTGTTCTGAGAAGAATCCTGTTGTGGTCGTTCTTCACCGCGGGCAGTCAAGGGTGTCCCACAAGTGGTGCCGAAACCCGGGATGGAAACATCCAGGCACCAGGCAAGGACCCCGGTACCGGGAGGATTCAGAACTTAGACCCGTGGAGCAGAGGCGCCTGTAAGTTCCCCCTCGGATAAGTAACAAAGTAACATATGGGCAGGTTTGTTTTTGGTGTTGACGGAGTAGATACTGCAATCCTTGCACTTGTTATTTTTGTGCTTGAAACCCTGCCGTTATGGAGACTGATCCGCCACTGTCTGAAAGAAGACAGATGTGGAGACATTCTCCGAGAGGGAAGCAGTGAGTCTCGCAGAGCACCGAGAAAGCATGTCTGATTTAAATAGTAAAAGTGGAGGAGTTAAAAAGGAACGGAGCAAAAAACAAAGTAAGGTGTACACAAAGAAAAACAAAGGCCTGATCAGGGAAAAAAGGTAACTAAGTCTTCCAGGACAGTATCCAGTTCTGGATGAATTTTCTCAGGGAAAAAAGGTAACTAAGTCTCCAGAACAGTATCCAGTTCTGGATGAATTTTCTCAGGAAAAAAGGTAACTAAGCCTCCAGGACTGTATTCAGTTCTGGATGAATTTTTAAACTTCTTGATCTCAGAATCTAAGGAAGAAAGGGAAGATATGTTTAATTCAGAGGAAGAGGCAAAGTCAGAGGAAACTGCGGTGGTATATGAGAGGGAAAGGTATGATCCGGAGCTCACCAGACCCCCGCCATATAACCCGCAAAACAATAACTATGCAAAAAGGTCTCAGCGCCTCCAGTTGAAGGCACAAGCCTCATTCCTCATAAAACTTGGAGAAAATTGGCTTCGCCTTTCCTGTATTTGAGGATGCTACCACACATAATCGGTTCCATCAACCAGTGGAATATAAGCAACTTAAAGATTTGGCTGAGGCAACCAGGAGTTATGGTGTTTCTTCGAGCTTTACCACAGCTCTTGTGGGCAACGCTTAGCCCAAAATGCCATGACACCTTCGGATTGGTTCCATATAGCCAAGGCATGTCTAAATTTTCTAATTTTGAATGACGAAGGCCGCTCAGCTGCCGATCGACATGCCAATAATGTTTGTTCTACTAATATAAAAGTAAAATGGAAAAATGTTTTGGATAACCAATGGTATGGACTGGATCCTGTAATTTCAAGATCCAGGGAGCTGTTTGTGTTTTTCCACAGGACAAGGAAGATCCAATTTGGGTACCAGAAAGATTGACGCGCTACATCCGTCAAGATGACAAGAGAGCTGATCATTCTGACGTTACTGATGAATCTGCAGCAGAGTTTCGGGAAGAAGGAATGACTTTGGGCGATAACCAGGACATGACCAATGCCAGTGCCAATATGAAAAGTCAAACAACGAAAAGCAAAATGACTGTGAAACATCTTGCGGGCAGTTGGTCGGTCGCAGGAGACGGAGGACTTGTTATATTGACAATTGATGGACATTGTTGCTCTTAACAATTGATGGACATTGTTGCCACCCAAGTTGAACCCATTACCCTTGGGGATTTTACTGAGTGGATGTTTTCCGCCTTTAACTTCTTTAAGGAATGGGTGGGGTGGGAATTTTTGGTGCAATCTGCTGTGCTGGCGTGTTCCTTTGCCTCTGGTTGTTATGCAAACTTAGAGCACATCATGCCCAGGATAAAGCTGTAATCATACAAGCCATGGCAGCCTTGGAGCAAGGCGCATCTCCCCAGGTTTGGCTTGCTAGCCTCAAGAGAGATCTTTGAACATGGTCTTGGCACCAGGAGGTCTTGTTGCCATTGCACCCTGTAAGACATGTTTAATAGCACGTTACAGCCTTTGCACTCTTTAGGCTTAGTGCCATTGCACAAGGAAAGGTGTAACGCTGTTGTCTCTTTCTCCAGGCAACCACCCTTGATCGGCTGGTGCTGAAGAAGTATTGGCCTTGATCGGATAGATGCCTAGGTGTCTTTTATAAAACAAAAAAGGGGGAGATGTTGGGCGCCACTGACTCCGCCACTGCCACTTTGCCTTCCCGCATGCCGGAGGGCAGGGTCCTGTGTCCCACACATGCGCAGGGTCCTGTGCCCCCACGCATGTGCAGAGTCCCTGGCGTGGTGTGATTGGGCTTTGTCCAATCACGGCATGTTTCGTCAGCTCATATGAGCTCGTATGAGCTGTGCCAGCCAATGGGAAGTGGACACGCCAAATCATACCATTTGCGCCAGCCGATGGGAAGTGGACAAGTCGAATCACACCACTCGCGCCAGCTAATGGGAAACGGACATGCCGAATAGCACAGTATAAAAGCAGCTTGCACAACGGGTCCTGGTCCTTTCGCCATCACAAAGTTCAAACTAAAAGAGCTCCAGTAAAGCGTGTTCTGAGAAGAATCCTGTTGTGGTCATTCTTCACCGCGGGCGGTCAAGGGCATCCCACAATTTACACTACCTAGTTAATCATTAATGAATACACTATTCTACTTTGGATCAGGAAGATAAAAACCTATATACTGCTGGGTTCTGGAATCTCATTCCTATTGCCACCACCAATATTCAAAAGCAAAACAACAGATAACATTAATGGAAATTCTCATGTCAAGATTCTATTGGCTTCGCATCTATTATCTGATTCTGCAAGGCCAGCTCTTAACAAAGAAGAGATAACACATGGAAAGAAATAAAACATAAAACATTTTAGAGACTAACGACATAGAACCAATTTCAGAGATAAAATACAATGTGGGAGTTGTCAGATAAGGATTTTAAATGATTAGAATTAATATGTAATGAGTCAAATTAGAAAAAACAAATTGTTATGTAAGTAGAAATATAAAAAACATAAGCAGCTATTAAAGTAATATCTTTACTTTCTTTTTTTTCTTTGTTTTTGTTTTGCTTTGTTTTTTTTTGTTTTGGAAGCAATGCATATGGTGAGACTCAAACCTTATTCCTGGCTCTGATTTAGGCATTGCTCCTGGAGGGCCTGAGGGATCAGACAGGGTGTAAGAATTGAACCTGGGTCAGCTGCATTCAAGGCAAGTACTTAGCAGCTGTACTATTTCTGCATCCACCTTTGTTGGCACTATTTTCATATCTTTAAATAAGTAGTGAAAATTTGCTAAGTAGTATTGATAATGAAATAAGTTATGTATAAAATTCTGCTACCAAACTTTTTCATTGTGATAGCTACTGGGTGGAGTTCTGAAGAGGGGGAAGTCCGGATGTGGAAAATGGAGACCCTCATGGAGTGGGGGGGTTGTATGGCTTGTTGTGAGGCTCCACCTACATCATATCCACAGAATACTTACAACAAAGTTTAGTGATATTGATAAAAATAGACAAAAAAGGGCAAAAATAAAAATACTATTCTATAAAGTCTATTCCACATAGAGAAAAATTTTATGTTAAACCACCAAATTTGGAATTCATGAAAACAAATTTGAAAGAATAAAATATTACAGCTCATATTCTCAGCCTGAAGCAAGTAAAATATAAGTAGAAAATTATGATGTAGTTAAAAAAATTATCGAAGTATCAATTATACTGTAATTTTTCAAAGCAGAGAAGTAAAAATACAGCAAAGTCTTGTCAAGTAAAGATAAAACATAAGTAAATTGTTGCCTTATATTATTATTATTATTCTATTATCTTAACATGATAGAAATGAACATAAAATGAAATAAGTTAATATATCAGGTTAGTATAATTATGCACAAAAGGTCCTTTGAGAGATGTAAAGACCAAGAAATTAGAAGAAAGATTAGCAACAGAATCCAAAACACATATGGGATTAGAATGTATAATCAACAATAACAATGTAAAACAAAATAATGAAATTGACAAAATTAAGAAACTACTGAGCTCTAAAGTCAATTTTTATTTAGTTCTGCTTATGAGGGCCATATGCAGTGTTACATCTAAAATAATCAAGGCCAGAGACATAGCATACCACAATCCTAGCTCATGCCTGTATCTGTGCCCATAGTTCAAATCCTGGTACCACAAATTGTTCTCTAATAAAAGCTAAGCATGGTCAGAAATATCTTTGGTCTGGTTGCAAAGAAAACAAAAGAGAATTGTGGGGAGGTGGCAGGAAGTTGCACAGAGATATAGTTCAGTGGGTCAGGGCCTTGTCTTGCACACACATGACTGTGCTTATATCCCTGTTTAAACATATGGTCCCCTGAGAAAAGCCATGTAGTGATCCTGAGCACAGAGCCAGGAATTAGTTCTAAAAGTTACCGTCTTCCATTATCAAACTCTTCAAAAATTAATATTTAAACTATGAATCAATAAGAGAAAACAAAGTCAATTAAAAGGAACAAACTCAAAAGAAAACTTAGTACAAAATAATATTAAAAGAAACACCAGTATATAAGCAATTAGTTACATAAAAATAAAAAGAAAATATGATATTTACATGATTTATCCTTTATAAGTAAAAACTAAAATCTATTCTAGAGTGTTGGCAGAAAGTAGATCTAAGGATATGAGAAGGGAGGTCTGACGATACTGCCTGTTAACAGATACACAGGGTTTTCTGGCAGACAGATTCCCAATAGAGTTAGTACGTAGAATTCCCCAGTGACACTGTTTTCACGTTTCAGATACGCAGGCACTGCTATCCAAGGTCATTTCTCTGTACATTTCCTTGTTGACTGGAACTAGCCCAAGATGGAGTCTAATGGACACTGCTTGAAGTTAGATAGAAAATAGTTTTTCTTGATTTACTGTCTGACAAGACCTTGCCATCTTGGGCTAGATAGGAAGGCTGAATTAGCAACTGTAACACATTCTTTTGTTCATCTCACCTCAGCTAGATAGCACCTCTCTGCAGGTTTTTGACCCCTGGTTGTCTCCTTCCTTGATCACTTGATCACTTGACATCCTGTTATTCATCAATTTGCTCTAGTGGGCACCAGTAACAGTTCCATTTGACTCTATCACTTGCCAATGTAGCCCAATGGCATCTAGTTGCTTCAGGAATACAAAGAGCCTCAAACAGTTCATTCAGGGTTTTGACAAAGAAGTCTAACCATCTTGTAGGTGGGCGGCCATGTGATCTTTTGACATCCCGTGGAATCCAGTCGGTAACGGCTCTAGTCCAGTGGTTGTCTCCAAATCACATTACATGTCCAGCCCATCTGATGTTCGATGCCTTGGAAAACGAGACAGCGTCCTGACTCTGGAACAGCTACGGAGGTCGGAGTTTCCTTCTCTCACTTGAGTGAGGTGTGATATTCCAAGCATAGCTCTTTTGATTCCTCTTTGGGAGATCCTAATAGCATTCTCACCCTGCTTTCGTAGGGCATAGGTCTCTGAGGCATATGTTTATGCAGGCAGAACGGTGGAGTGGAAGAGATGTGCCCAGAGCCAGAGGTTCTTTGTCTTTTTTAGCTATTTCTTCAATGCTTTTGAAGGCATTCCATGCTGCTCTCTTCCTCCTGCGCAGCTCACGTTTTAGGTCATTCATCATGTTGACTTCTTGACCTAGGTACACATAACTGCTGCATTCAGAGATGTTTATTCCCTTGAGAGTAAATGGGGCCTCTGGAACTACTTCATTTTTCATGAACATAGTTTTGCTGAGATTCAACTGTAGACCTATCTTTCCACATTCTCGGTCAAAGTCAGCCAGCATTTGTGCCGCTTGACTAGTGTTTGGTGTTATTAGAATGATGTCATCAGTGAAGCCGAATTATTGCATGATTTTCTCAAGGGTGGCGCTGAAGAGTTTTGGTGAAATGGTATCTCCCTGCCGAACCCCTCTTTTGACATAAATGATCACCACTTCCTTGTAGAATGGTGAGATCCTGGTGGTGAATCTGTAATACAGCTCACGAAGGATATTAATGTATTGGGTTTGAATGCCCTGTTTGGCTAGGGCTTCAATGACTGCTTCAGTCTCCACAGAACCAAAGGCTTTCTTTAAATCAACGAACGTGAGACAGAGTGGCATCCTGAACTCCCTACAAACTTCAATGAGCATGGTTACCGTGTGGATATGGTCTCCTTCCTATCATTCTTAAATCCTATGCAAAGAATGTGAAATGTCTTTGTAATGTACACTATGCAAACTTAACTAAGTTGTATTGCCCTTTGAGAAGATGGGATATAATAGGTTTGGGGTCCTGGTGGAGGTGGTCAGTCAGCTGCCAAGATGAGAGCTACTGTGCCTCCGACTGGTGATTATTAAAATACTAATGAAAATATATCTTGTTCCTGGTGTCTCATCTCTGGGCCTTCGACCCGACAGGACATTCCTGCTTTACTAGAGAGATAAGTGACCAAGAAGTTCTCCCTTGACAGTTACAGATGTAAATTTATATTCCACAATAAAAATTATGAGACAACTCCTAGTTGAATTAAGTATGCAATACATCCTAACATTAGGTAATTTTATTAATTTGTGTATATTCTTCAAGAGGAGTTGAATAACTTTGCTCTCCAGATTATTATTATTTCTATTTAAAAATTATTATGCCACTATGAAATACACACAAAACTGTTAATGATTGGGTTTCAGTCATACAGTGTTCTAGCACCCAGCCCTCCACGGGGCCCATTTCCTGACACCAATGGCTCCAGATTCCCTCTCCCCTCCTCCAGATGGAAGGTTCTTTTCCTTTCATATTTCTTTTTACTTGCCCTATGGAAGGTTCTTGTTCTTGTTCTTTTTCTTTTCTTGTTCTTGTTCTTCTTGTTCTTGTTTCTGTTGTTCTTGTTCTTATCCTTGTTCTTCTTGTTCTTCTTCTTCTCATTTCTTCTTCTTTTTTCTTCTCTCTCTTTCTCCGCTATTATTATTTTTAAAGGTATAATTGATTCCTCAGATTGGAAATATATAATTAATGAAAGAAAAGACTAGATGACCATTTATAGTCTCTGAAAACTTAAATTGTACTTAGGTGACTGATGAGGACAGTGACAGAAAGTAAGCTGACTTTTCCTCTTGAAAATGTTTTTGGTTTTGTTTTGTTTGAGTCTTGTTTTGTGATTTGTGGCTATCCTAAATTGGATGCACTATGAAGTTTGGAAGTTATAATAATTTGAGGCAACAATTCGTAGGACTTTTAATTGTCATGGGTAACAATAGTGTTTGATGAAGGTTGGAGGTCCCGAGCTCACTGTATTTGATCTTTTTGTTTGTATTTGATCTTTTTTGTTTATTTGTATTTGATGTTTTTGTTCTTTACCCTGGGCCACATTCAGGGATGCTTAGTGCTTAGCACTTCCTCCTGGCCCTGTGCTCAGGGATCACTCCTGTAGGTGCTCTGGGGTCCATATGTGGTGCTGGAAATTAAACCCATGGGGTGTGTGCAAGGTCACCAACTTACTGCTCCATCCTTTGGGACAACTGCTCTCTCTTTGGAAAGAGTTCTCATCAAAGCCTGTGGCTATACTGTACTATTTCCTAGTGGGAGCACCCCCATATGTTTAACAGTCTGAATTTCTAGTCAGAAATTCCTTCCGAAGGAATTCAGGGTTTCAGCCCCATAGTTGAAATTCTCTGAGTAGTTTCTTCTGCCTGCCCTCCAGCTTATTACTCTTCTAGGGTCATAACAAAGTGCCATTACAATGTATTAGAACCAGGATGGTATCATTCGTCAAAGTGCTCTGTCTCTCAGTTCTGAACGAACAAGTCTTCAGGGAGTTAGTAGGATTGGGTCTTCTGGGGACTGAGGCAAAGAAGTTTTCTTTGTTGCTTATAGCTGGCTACCTTTGCTTCCTCACTTCTTGTGCCATTTTTACTTTGTGCTTGTGACCTCTTGCAAATTTGCCCCTTTTATAAGAACACCAGTCAAATTTGATTAACAATCACCCTACTCAATATGGCCTTGTCCAAGCTAATTATTTCAGTAATGATCCAACTTTTAAAAAGGTCATATTTGGAGGTTCAAGAAATAAGGAATTTAAAAATATGCATTTGGGAAATCTACCCAGATTTCCACTGGAACAGGTGCTAGGAACAGGTCTAGTAACTTTCTCCAGGTCTTTGGGAAATTATAAGATTTAACATTGCAGCTTAGGTATCACCTTCCTTTACTGTCCACGGAGTGTAGCGATCCAGTCAATGTAGTGGCATTCTGATTTCCCTCCTGACATGAATCTTCTGGTTCATAATCAGAAAGGGTGGAAACTTGGAATCTTTATTTGCAGCAAAGTTTCTTTGCAAGTTTCTGCTGTTGCCAACTTGTCTCTTGTTATTTTATCTTGTTATCTATCTATCGATCTATCTATCGATCTATCTATCTATCTATCTATCTATCTATCTATCTATCTATCTATCTATCTATCTATCTATCTATCTATCTATCTATCTATCTATCTATCTATCTATCTATCTATCTATCTATCTATCTATCTATCTATCTATCTATCTATCTATCTATATTTATGTATTTACTGTTCTACCTTATAAAACTCCACAGAGATGAAAATTCTGTTCCAATGTTATTAATTGATTCTAAGTGCTTGCTAACACAGATGCCTAAGTCTCCCAGAGTCTAAAGTGAATCTGATCATTTTTGTGGTGGGCCCCATAAATCCCAAAATATATTAACTAGGTTTTTTGTAAAAAGAGAATTGTACTTAGAGTCCATAGACTGGGACTTGACATTATGGCTTTTGGTTAGTCCAATCTGTTTGGAGCATAAGCTGTTTTCCTGTGGGGATTCATCCAGTAGCTCCCAGATCTTTCCATGCACATGTGGCTTTCATGTTCCCTTACACTGCAGCTCAATCAGTGCACAAACCATCCAAGGACACGAATATTTGGAGGCTGATGATGTAAGGTCTGGGTGTCAGTCGGCTGTCATACTGGTTTGATCAGAATACAGATGTGTAGGGGGGAGAGGGTACCCGAACTGGAAAAGCGGCCTTGTACAGGGTGTGGCTTGGGGGTTACTCCCCAGCATACTGGAAACTCCAGGCACCTCATGGGTTCCCAGCTCTTTATCACTTGATCACTTGGCATCCTATTATTCGCTGATTTGCTTGGAGTGGGGGGCCAGTAACATTTCCGTTTGACCCTATCATGTGCCAGTGTAGCACAACGGCATCTGCTTGCTTCAGGAATACGAAGAGCCTCAAACCGTTCGTTCAGAGTCTTGACAAAGAATTCTACCAACTTGTAGGTGGGTGACCATGGTATCCTTTGACATCTCTTGGATCAAGTTGGTAATGGCTCTAGTCCAGTGGTCATCTCCAAATCATGTTACATGTCGAGCCCATCTGATTTTCGACACTTTGGCAAATGAGACAGCATCCCTGATTTTCAACCATCAACGAAGGTTGGAACTCCTGCTTCCTTCTCTCACTTGAGTGAGGCATGATAGTCCAAGCATGGCTCTTTCGATTCCTCTTTGAGAGATCCGAATAGCATTCTCATCCTGCTTTCATAGGGCTCAGGTCTCTGAGGCGTTTGTTAATGCAGAGAGAATGGTGGAGTTGAAGAGATGATACACATGCTCTTTCCTATCCTCTTTGAGGTGTTGCAAGTGTGGCTGCGGTGCCCAGCTGCGTCAATGGGTGGCAAACAGGAGACAGGCTTGTCTACATCGATGACTCTGCCCTGTGGATCCTGGATGGTGGATGGTTGATGGTCTGACATAGAAAAGACTGGGCACCCTAGGATGAATCCAAAGCGATGGCAGAGCCTGGCAAGCTACTTGTGGTCTATTTGATATAGAAAAAACAGTAACAATAATGGACCTAAATCCCAATGAATGGAGACATTACTGGAGCCTGCTTGAGCAAATCGATGAAAAATGGGAATACAATTTGACAAGTGATATTCTTCAAGAGTAATATCATATTATGTCACTTGAAATATACAAACAGCCACAGCAACCCCAATGTAATAAGTAGTACATTGTTAACTTTTTCATAAAATAGGATAAAATATTATCATAAAATAGTGTGAATGACTTTTGTAATATAAGATGAGTAAAATGAGTAGGCATGATTTTGTAAATTAAACATTCAAAACATGCAAACTAAGTATTATAAATTTAGAGGTACTATTATCACAAATGTCACCATGATGTTGGATGAAGGCTTTTAATTTAGAAAAGGCAGATGGTAAGCTCCTAAATCATTAACAGTAATCTCATATAAACAAGATTACTCTCAAAGTATATTTTGTATTTTGTATTCCTTCAACTTCACCTACTGGTATTATGCACTGGAAAATTAAGTAAACTGCTTATGATAAATAAAGTTGCCAATTATGAAGAAATTTTAAATTATTAAGTAAAGTCATTATTTATTCAGAATTTAGGGAAGTAATATAAATTGAGTTGACCCAAACCAGTTTAAAATCTTTTTTAAAAATATCATTGTCAGGCCAGAGAGATAGTCCAGTGGGTAGGGCGTTTGCCTTGCACGCTGCCAGGCCATGCCAGCCCCAGTTTGATCCCCAGCATCCCATATGTTCCCCGAGCACCACAAAGAGTAACTCCTGAGTGCAGAGCCAGGAGAAACCCCTGAGCATCACCAGGTGTGACCCAAAAAAAGCAAAATAAATAAATGAATAAATGAATAAATGAATGAATGAATAAATAAATTGTTGTCTAGATTTAGATTTCAGACTATAAAAGTAATTAAAGACCATGGTTTTTATTTAATTATATCTAAAAGGTTCATCCTCAATTGTGCTTTAAAAAGTTTTTAAAAAGTTCTTAATATCTGTTGTGGCACCATATCTTTGATCTCAAATCAGAAATTACTTAACAGAGGTTTAAATTTTTATATAATTTAAACATTATCTTTATTTTAAATGCCTGGACATTGATACACCATTGTCACTGATGCAGTATCATACAGTATCATCAGTGCATTTTAAGATTGGGGAAAATATCTTTTTTTTGCATACTATGTTTTCTTATGTGTGTTTATACAATTAACTAACACTATCACTATCACTATCTTCCTGTTCATCATCTATTTGCTAGAGCGGGCACCAGTAATATCTCCATATGTCCTGTCTCATGCTAGTAGAACCCAAAGGCATCTGCTTGCTCCAGGAACATAAAGAGCCTCAAACCATTATATTAGGTCATGGGAATGACCTAATATAAATGTTACTGGTATTTGGCATATCAAATACGATACAAGCAGCTTGCCAGGCTTGTCATGCAGGTGGCATACTTTTGTAGTCACCTCTGAATAAAGCATTTATTGATGAACCACGCAGCCGCTAGCAGCTGCGCAAAGCCAGGCAAGGAGCAGCTCTGCCCCATGTAATATTATCACGATCACGATCACGATCTTCCCGTTGATCATCTATTTGCTAGAGCGGGCACCAGTAATATCTCCATATGTCCTGTCTCATGCCAGTAGAGGCAGGGGGCATGGCTTGCAATGGGTAATGGAATCCCTTTCATGTGTATCAAATAATTATATCAACGTAGAAAATATTTGTAGTTTTATAATATTACATGCCAATATTACATGTCTACTGGCATGTAATATTATAAAACTACAAATATTTTCTACGTTGATATAATTATTTGATACACATGAAAGGGATTCCATTACCCATTCTGTTGCAAGACTGATATCTAATTTTTGCAATTCTTTTGTTCTTTCAAAAATCTTGTTTTCAGAAAATTAAATAGCTTTCTAACAGTATCCTACTCATGACTGCCACCTAGTAGTTTTATTTCAATAGCATATTTGAATAGAAAAGACAGCTAATCTCTGTTCCTTTCCCTTTGAAAATTAAAACACTGGATGATTTAGATAACCTATATTGAGATGTTGGAGAGGAAAAAAAATGTGTAGTGCATCCTGATTTGCATTCAGTATCTACCGGAACCATTTATTTCTCTATGAATGAAGCAAAGACTCATTTCCTCGTTTCACCTTCATGATTATGAACTTCTTACACAACCCAATTTTCTACTGATTATAATTTGATGAAGAAAATGTCAAAAAAAATTAAATCAAATCAAATGACCTTCCTTTGGAAAAATACATATACATAAAGCCCCATCACCACTCACTTTATGCTGCATGTCAGCTAGGTTGCTAAGTCAAAGTTTATGGAATAAAATATATTGTTACTGAGACCATGTCTTACAGGCAAAAAGATCACCAATTCTTTGTGTCTTTTCAAAGCCTTTGCAAAGGCATTAGTCATTGTCAGACTTATGAATATGCATGCTTTAGTTGTGGATGAGCTACACAGCATCACATTCGCCACAGTTATAAATCAGCTGCTCCTTGGGATATCATGTCTTAGTGCTACATGAAAGTTAGCAGAAAGTGAAAGCGCTTTCCTTACTATTTCTTACTTCTGTGAAACTCCACCCCTCAAGTATTATTTACTAAAGAAACTGCAGGCCCATTAATACTGTGAATTGTATCAACTGTCAGAATATCTGTTTTTAGTTGCTCCATCTGCTTCTTTCAATTCAATTTGTCCTTAATGTTCCAGTCTTCTAATTATTACCTGTGTCATTTAAAATTTAATAAGTGAGATTACTGGTTATGATTTTCTTCTTTCATTTGGGTCGTCACTAAGAGTTAAGGTAAAAGTCTAAGAAAGTTAGATGGTTTTCCCTTGATTTTTTCAGTGGATAAAATACCACAAAGGAATGTTTGAGTTTCTTTTGATATGATATAATTTCATGAATTCTGTGTATTTTCTTTAAGAGATATGTGACAACTAGCCTGCAAGACACTTTGCATTTAAATGAAATAAATATCGAGAACAAGATTTTGACTAATTGCATCATATAAGTAAACTTTATTTACTAAATATAGGTCTTGGTCAGTCACTCACATTGCAAATCTAGAACTCAAAATTTAAATACCCATATATCCGCTGCGTATTTTTGGTTTCCCAGAGTAGATTCCCAGGAGTGGTATGGCTGGGTCAAATGGGAGTTCAATTTCTAGTCTTTGGAGGAAAGTCCATATTGTTTTCCAGAAAGGCTGTACCAGCTGGCATTCCCACCAACAATGGATGAGTGTCCCCTTTTCCCCACATCCACACCAGCACTTGTTGTTCTTGCTCTTTTGAATATGTGCCAGTCTCTGTGGTGTAAAGTGGTATCTCATTGTTGTTTTGATTTGCATCTCTCTGATGATTAGTGATGATGAGCATTTTTTCATATGTTTTTTGGCCATTCGAATTTCTTCCCTTGCTGAAGTTTCTGTTCATTTCTTCTCCCCATTTTTTGATGGGGTTGTTTGTTTTCTTCTTGTAAAGTTCTACCAGTGCCTGATATATCCTGGATATTAACCCCTTATCAGACGGGTATTGGGTGAATATTCTTTCCCATTCTGTGGACTGCTTTTGTATCTTAGTCACTGTTTCTTTTGAGGTGCAGAAGCTTTTTAGTTTCATGTAGTCCCATATGTTTACCTTTCTTCTAATTGCTTTGTTAGTGATGTTTCACCTTTGAAGATGCCTTTAACTTCAATGTCGTGGAGGGTTTTTCCTATATTTTCTTCAATGTACTTTTATGGATTCAAGTCTGATATTGAGATCTTTAATCCATTTTGATCTGATTTTTGTGCATGGTGTTAGACACAGGTCCAAATTCATTTTTTACATGTCGCTGCCCAGTTTTCCCAGCACCACTTGTTGAAGAGGCTTTCCTTACTCCATTTTAGACTCATTGCACCTTTATCAAAGATTAAATGATCATGTGTTTGAGGTTGGGTGTCAGGATACTCAATTCTATTCCATAGGTCCACAGGTCTGTTTTTATTCCAATACCATGCTGTTTTAATAACTACTGCCTTGTAGTACAGTTTGAAGTTGGGAAAGGTGATGCCTCCCATCTTCTTTTTCCCTAGGATTGCTTTAGCTATCCTTGGGGGTTTATTGTTCCATACAAATTTCAGGAGCGTTTGGTCAATTTCTTTGAAGAATGTTATCGGTATCCTCATAGGGACTGCATTGAATCTGTATAGAGCTCTAGGGAGTATTACCATTTTGACAATGTTAATTCTCCCCATCCATGAACAGGGAATGTGTTTCCATTTCCTTGTGTCCTCTTTTATCTCTTGGAGGAGTGTCTTGTAGTTTTCTTTGTACAGGTCCTTTACATACCTGGGTAAGTTGATTCCTAGGTATTTGATTTTCTGTGGCACAATTGTGAATGGAATAGTTTCAAACACCATCCCTACTTTTATGTTCATAGCAGCATTATTCACAATAGCCAGAATCTGGAAGCAACCAGAGTGCCCGAAAATCGATGACTGGATAAAGAAGCTTTGGTACATCTACACAATGGAATACTATGCAGCTGTTAGGAAAAATGAAGTTATAAAATTTGCCTATAAATAGATGGACATGGAGAAGATTATGTTGAGTGAAATTAGCCAGAAGGAGAGAGACAGATACAGAATGACTGCATTTATTTGCATGACATAAATATATATGTACATATTATGATACCAATATCCAAGTTCAAGTGAAACATATATCAGGAGGTCTTGTCAAAGGTGGAAATTATCACAAACGTGTGGGTGTCAGAGGTTAGGTAAGACAGAAAATGGAACAGGGTGCTAATAATTGTCGAGGGTACTAATGCCAACCTAGAACTGAGCATTAAATAGAGGCAAAATAGATGACAACCTTTTAATGTATGTTCTGTAATCCATAGTCTGGAAGGGAAGGAAAAGAGAAAGAGAGAGAAAGGGAAAGAAATAAAGAACCTGCCATGGAGGTGGGCTGGGGAAGGGGGAGGGAACCGGGGATGTTGGTGGTGGGAGATGGGCACTGGTGGAGGGACGGGTGCTGGAACACTGTATGACCAAAACCCAAACATGAACTTTTTAATTGTATATCTTTTTATTTGTATATCTCACGGTGGTATAATAAAATACTTAAAAAATAAATAAATACCCATATATTAATAATTAATTTATAGATGAAAAATTCACATAGTCTTCTATTTTTTACTTAAGCACATAGGAAACCAAATTTTTCAATTTAGTATGTCGAGAGTTTGCACATAAAATATAAACCTCTCTGAATCTATGCCAAGGAATTCACACAAATAATTGTATTTAAACCTTACTTGAACTGAAATGACTTCTGATTCTATTTTGTAAAGATTGTTTTTTTAAATTTATGGGTACTAAGTCGACTACAATTTCAGTGTCATCATGTTAGCTAAATATATTTGCTTTAGTTCTTTTTATCATAAAACTCAAACTTTATCTTTGTCTCTCAACTTTCAACAAAATGGTAACATTTTAACTATAATTCATTTTTAATTTACCTCTGAATTATTTGTTTTATAAAAGTACAAATGATATTACTTCAAAATATTATGGCACTTTGAGTTTCTCCTTTTAATAGTCTGATATATATGATTATAGGACCATCTTGTAATATAATTTCTTCTGTAATCAAGAATCAATATACTCCTTAGTCTATGAAATTTAAATTTCCTCTGTATATTTTATTTACAATATTCCAGAACCACCAGCAGTACCCGGAGTTAAGAACACATCTCTAGGTGGAAGTCATAGGAGAGCAGGCAAGGTGCTTAATTTGCCCACAATTCCCTTAGATTTGATTCAGGGACCTATATAAGGTTCCTAGATACCCTCTGCAAGTGATCTTTGGACACAGACTCAGCAATAATGCATAACATTGCTGCTTTATTTTGACCCCAAAATAAAAAATAAGAATCTCTATTAGATGCAGTACACAAATTATTTACACATATGACAAGGATTTTTAAAATACTCTGTATTGCTAGATATGTATGGGTTTATATATATATTCATATATTGCTTAAAACATATATCATATATTGCTTAAAACTTATGTATTCGTATATATATATTCATATATTCCTTAAAACATATATCACTGTGTTTATGTATGTCTGCAGAGCATTGAAATGCTAGGAACTTTAATTATAGAAATAATTTTACCATTATTTCTACTTAATTAACAGTCTACTCCTTAAACTGCTGAGATATTTACTTTCTAGGTTTTCTACAATATTCTCTCCAGAAGATATACTGAATTTATTCTTATTTTTTAACAAAAATAATCTAAAAATAAAATTAGAGTTTCAACCTACAGAGCATTTTCATTACTCAACAGAACGAAAGGATGAATTGCCTTTCCATGTGAAATATACAATTATACTAAATTTGTAATACTCAAATTTTAATAGAATGCTAATAAATATGTGGTTGACAAGCTAGAAATAAAAGATATCCAAAATTATTTTTTTATGTTTTCATTCTCATTCATGTCAAAAAAGTATATATTGAAAGTTTTGAGAATGAAAGTTTTATTAAATCAAAAGAAAACATTGATTCATCTTAGCTGAGTAGCCACTCTGTTTGCTGAACACTGATGAACTTGAAATACAGGTTTCTCGTTATAGTAAGATGTCGGGGAGCCGCTGGGGTCCTCAACAGTATCAGGATAGAAGTTCTCTTCTATTTCCGAAGCCGCCAGGGGAACAGATGAAAACTCACGAGTCTGGTCCAGTTCCAAAAAGCCTTTTAATAGTGCAAAAGCTCTACTACAGCAATCCAATATAATGAATGAACTGGTCAGAACTTAGACCATACAAGATAGAGCCCAAGACTTCCACCAAAAGAGAGAGAATCTCACCAGAAAGGTGTCCTACCCAAAAGAAGGAGCAGGAAAAAGGGCGAGTGCTTCAAGTCAGTCTCATTATATACACCAAAGTAATCCTAACTGTTGATGGAGAGGGTCCTGTCAACAAAGAACCCTAAACAGAGTGTAGACAGGTGGTGCCACACCCTATTACAGGTATAAATAAAGGATTACACCAAGGACTAATCTCTTCTTCTGAGATTATCTCTTATGTTAAACACTGAGAGAGAGAGAGTTGTTAAAAAGTAATACCTCTTAATTTCATGGACTTCATGTAATCTAGATGGTATCCACAAAGGTCCTTCTTATTTATTATCTGCACCAGGGTGATTCTGAGTATCTTGTTCTCTGTTTACTGAAAGGGTCACACTCGCCTGTTTGAGGGCAAACTAGTATGATCCTTCCTATAATCTTAAAGACAGTCTCAACATAGCCAGGGTGGCAGTCTCCTGGTAAATTCTAACTGTCCCACACTGGGTGCAGTGGGTATAAAGAGGAGCTGTGCCCAATCTAGGCATAGAATTCTAACATAGAAGTCTTGGTAGATTTATAATAAGTCAGAAGTTATTCAGAGTCAAGGTGACTTCTGTAACTGCCACACTCTCTATCAGTGTTTACATAGAAGAGAGATCTTATTAGAATGAACCTTGTTTTAAGAACATGTAAGTAAATTAAACTTGAGTGGATAAAACAGCAAAGCTCCCAAACTAGCTAAGCCTGTCATCCAACAGTAAGATAGGTAATTAATTTCAAATGTCACTTGCACATAAAGACAAAGTGTCAGAATAGGGAGAAAAATCCTTAGTTGCACATTAAGCAAAAATTTTAATCAATTAGCCAAAACATGTTTTCTTTTACCTGATTAATAATTTTAGTAAATTAAAATCACTCAACTTTCAGTTAGAGCATATAGAAGTGATTTATCTGTCTTTCACTAAAGAGGAAACTTGTTCTGGATTGAGCAAAGTGCAAAAATTTGGTCTCTATAAAAGGGAATACAGAGTTGAAAGGTGGAAAGAGTTCATTTCATAATTAGCAAGAATATTCTGACTGACTGATCTCTTTATTTTGATCTCAATCTTTCCCTCCAACTCCCTAATTTAGATCTTAAATGTAATGAGCAAAGTGTCTACTTCTTTGGAAACTTCTCAACCTTTCTTCCTCTATATATCTGCTATGAGCCCCCACAAAAATCAATGAGTATTTGAATTTAAAGGATTAATGAAAATTTGTTGTAATTGAAAATGATCTGTGATAAAACCTTCAAAATATTGGCATTTGTAACTGAGTCATCAATGCATACAGTTCTTTCATACTGTTCTTCCTCTTTATCAAATGATTGCTTTTTTCTCCCTTCCTCCTTCCTCTAGTTCTACCAGTCCTGTTCTCTCTCACTGTATAAATCTTTAATTTCCTTTAGAAATTATAAGATTATTAATTAAATAGTTCTATATACTTAGTATTTAAATTAGGGGACAACACCTGGCAATAATGCCCTTCAAGGTGTTGCAGTTGTGGCTGTGGTGCCTGGCTGCGTCAGCAGGTGGCAGACAGGAGCTAGGCTTATCTACACCTAAGGCTCTGCCCCATGGGCTCTGGATGGTGGATGGTTGATGGTCTGACATAGAAAAAGATTGGGCCCCCTGGGATGAACCCAGAGCCAGGGCAGAGCCTGGAAAGCTACCCATGGTGTATTTTATATACCAAAAGTAGAAACAATAATGAACCTCATTCCCAACGAATAGAGATGTTACTGGCACCCGCTTAGGCAAATTGATGAACAATGGGAAGACACTTGACAAGTGACACGTGACACGTGGCAATGCAGAGGGGTTACTCCTGGTTTTGCATTCAGGAAGGAATTACTCCTGATGGAATCAAGAAACCATATCAGGTCCTGGAGACAGAACCCAGGTTGGCCACAGGCAAGGCAAATGCTTATGGCTCTGGCCCTTTAATATATTTTTGAATTAAGTGAAATCATGATTGATAATGCTAAAATAATTTCTTGTCACATACAAATGGGAAAGCACTTATTAGTAACAATATTAGTTTTGAAAATATGCTTCATAGATACTGAAACAAGTCAGTTTAAAAACCTATTTTACCCTAATTGTGAATAAAAACAAAAGTACAATGGAATGATTTACATTTTTATCTTAATGAGACAGAGAAATGGCACCATTTAGTTCAATTTTGTCTGTTTACTTATTAAAAGCATAAGTCATTTTATATGCATAATGTTTTATATATTTTCAAATTTCATTAAAAGCATTTTAACAGTGAATATGCTCCTTTCTCTTCATAGGACTAAAACTAATAATAAATAATCCATTCAAAGAATTACTTATTTGGTGAGATTTAAATTTTTATATGTTACAGAGTTAAGCTTCATGAATAATTCACCTTACCTTTCATTAGTTATTTCTGATGCCATATTTTATTATCTTCTAATAATAAAATGCCATATTTTATTATCTTTAAAATTTTAAACTCCATAGAAAATGAGACCTATATATGATCTACTAATGAAAAAGAATCATGACTGTAGAAAATTAAGGGGACAGGAGAAATATATTTCACTTTCAAATAAACCTTAGCAAGTTAACAGTTTTGTTCAAAGTCATGATAACAAAGAACCAAGACATGAAAAATGGGAATGTGAGCAGGGATACTACAATATATCTGCTACACTTCAAAATCATTTTATCCTTGTTGTGGTCTCAGCATAAGATGACCCCTCTCACAGAAAGCTTAAAAAATGCTTACAATAGAGTTCATTTGTGAGATTATTTCATTATCTGTATAATGAAATAATCACCCAAATGAACTCTATTGTAAGCATTGTATATAGTATATATATATATATATATTGTATGCAATATATATAATACAATGCTTACAATAGAGTTCATATATATGTATGTATGTATATATGTGTGTGTGTGTGTGTGTGTGTGTGTGTGTGTCTGCTCCTCAAGGTGTTGCAGATATGGCTGTGGTGCCTGGCTGTGTCAGCAGATGGCAGACAGGAGACAGGCTTGTCTATCCCAGGGCTCTGCCCCTGGGCCCTAGATGGTTGATAGTCTGATATAGAAAAAGACTGGGTCCCCTGTGATGAACCCAGAGCCATGGCAGAGCCTGGCAAGCTGCCTGTGGTATATTCAATATGCCAAAAATAGTAGCAATAATGGACCTCATACCCAATGAACGGAGTACTGGTGCCTGCTTGAGCAAATCTATGGACAAGTGACTAGTGACAAGTGATATATATGATCAAATCATCAATTCATACACATTACATATACAATCTTGTGTGAAAATTACATTCAATAAAGTCAGGGGAAAAGAAAAGGTGAAAAAAATATTCATGCTATATCGTAAAATATACTCGAGAGAGACTCGCAGACATGGGGCAAAGCTGCTACTGGCTCTCCCTGTGACCAGCTGCTCACGAGGCGCCCGGGAGGGATGGCGGGTTCTAGCCCTGGCCCACCACCCCAGCAGAGCCTCGCAACAAGCCAGACGACCCCCCCACTCCATGAGGGCCTCCATTTTCCACATCCGAACTTCTCTCTCTTCAGACCTCCACCCAGCAGACCAGCCTATCAGCTGCCACGCGGTTCATCAATAAATGCTGGACTTAGAGATGCCTACAAGAGTATGCTACCTGCATGGCAGAGCCTGGCAAGCTACCGCGTTGTATTTGATATATATGCCAAATACCAGTAACAATTATAGACCTCATTCCGGAATGGATTGAGGCTCTTTATGTTCCTGGAGCAAGCAGATGCCTTGGGCTCTACTAGCATGAGACAGGACATAATGGAGATGTTACTGGGACCTGCTCGAGCAAATCGATGATGAACGGGAAGACAGTGATACAGTGATCGTAAAAATGAGGATAAAATTTGTACACATTTAGTGATCAAATACATCAAATTGGAATATAGGGAGTAGCCATTAAGATGCCACATAAGTTCATCAGAGAGCCGCCTGAGTGATCCTGAGCATAAAGGCAGGGGTAACAGAAATACTAAATAAATAAAGGTGTCTGTAACCCTGCAGTTTCAGTTGTGTTGTACTCGAAACCAATCAAAGGGGATACAGGGTGAGAGGTCAGAGGAGTTTTATGAGCAACATACCTGCAAACTGGAAGATGGTTAACTTAAATCTTCTAAACAACAATCTTTACTGCAGTCACAAAAAGGAACATACCCAACAGTTGTTAGGGCTTACTCCTAGCCCAAATATTATGGATCAACCCCTGCTTTATGATATAATTTATCAAACCCAGGTTAGTGACTGCATGCCTGAAAAACACCCCACCCACTTCTCTCTCTACCCCCAATTTAAAGTTTCTGTACTCCTTTTAGGAAAAAATTAAATTCTCCACATTTCCAGTTATTTGGAACCAGATAGGTTTCTAATATTGGTTTAAGTTATTGAAGTCAATAATTCCTAATTTCTTTGCATTAACTTCACCACTGGAGGTAAAGTCGAATAACTCAAAGAGTGGCATTTTAATTTTTTTCTAAGAATAGGTACTTATTTGGGGGATAGGGCATTGTGTTTCTCTTCATTTCTTTTTGAAAATTTCAGCCCCTAATATCTTTATAGTCTCTGTTTAATTTTGGATCTCCTGAATTTACTTTCCAAATATTTTAGCCTAGCTTCTTTGTTTTTGGTTTTTTCTCTTTTTTCTTATTATTGATTCATTTCTTTGAGAATCTTCCTCAACCTAAAGAAAACATTTAATACTTTTTTAGTAGATGGCAACAGGTTTGGGATATTAAACTGTTTGTTCAGCTATTCCAATTTTTCTCTACGTACTAATATAGGAGAGAAAAAAATAACTTTTGTTGACTTTCATGTGTTATTTTATCAAACATGCACCTATATTAAATACAGATTAAAAGATGAATATAAATGAAATAAAAAAGTGTATTGGGAAAAATTGACGTAAATTAAGTGAATCAACTACAGTATCTGCTTAAATGCTATTTTTAAGCTAAGTCCAAAGAAAATAAGTAAAGTTGGGAACTGGAGAAGTTAAATAAGAGTTGTATGAATTAATTCCCAGACTTCCATTGAAAAGAGTTGGGAGAGAGGGTCATAGCATTAGTACAGCGTTTTGAAGTTTGTCTTTCCTGTGGCCCACCTGGTTCATTCTCTAGCATTCCATAGGATTCCACAATCACAGCACTACCTGGAGTGATTCCTTGTGCAAATCCAGGAAAAATCCCTGAGCATCACCAGGTATGGCCAAAAACAAAACAAAAAAAAAAAAAAAGGAAAAAAGAGGTGCTAGAATTTAAGCCATACTTTTCTTCCTGGCGAAGGAAGAAACAAGAAGATATTTTAACAGAAATTTCCATTACAAATATAATCTACTCTTACAAAAAAGTAATTGTTATTTTACAAAAGTTGATTTATCTAAAAATTATCACTGCATTGAAGAATTATTTTCCTCAGTGCAGAGGGTTGACCCCAGCAGCTAAATCAGAAAAAGGCACATGTTATGCAGCCGACCTCTCTCCCTGGCCCTAAAATTTCTTAATAAAATCTCTTTTGCCAAAAAATAGTATTTATGGGACAATAGAAACATTCCGTTATGTGGTATTAAGTATTACACTCCCTAATGGTGCTACTTAAAATCATAAAGCAATTAATCATCACAAATTGACTTTTGTTGATTTATTTTCTAAGACTTTTAGAAAATAAAAGTATTTTTGGATATTTTACCAATGAATATGAAATAAAGTTTTTACACTTGTGCCAAGGGAGGCAAAAAGGCCATTTTTGACAAGAAAGATAGATGATTATTACTTCAATAAGATCCAAATACAAATAAAATTTAACACAATATATTTTATATGCCAGAGTTGAATACTTAGTTCTAAAGATGAGAATAGTATACTATATTGTAGTAAATAATTTGAATTTCTTTATTTACATAGGTTAAACCATATAGCAATCGATCACTACAAAGTGACTATTTTTTATTTTCTGATAATTCCACTTGCCATTTCTTTGACTTTTTATAGGACTAAACAATCACTCTCACTGTCACTGACTTCCTGTTAATCATCGATTTGCTCAAGTGGGCACCAGTAACATCTCCATATGTCCTGTCTCATGCTAGTAGAGCCCAAGGACACAGGCTTTCTCCAGGAACATAAAGAGCCTCAAACCATTCCATCAGGTCATGGGAATGAGGTCTATAATTGTTACTGGTTTTTGGCATATCAAACACGACACAGGTAGCTTGCCAGGCTCTGCCGTATGGGTAGCATACTAGAGGACTAAACAATATGAAATAAATTTTTTTGTACCTGTCAACCTGCCACCTGCCACTTGCGGTGTTGCAGATGTGGCTGCAGTGCCTGACTGCGTTAGCAGGTGGCAGACAGGACACAGACTTGTCTACACCCAAGGCTCTGCCAGGTGGGCCCAGGATGGTTGATAGTCGGACACAGAAAATGACTAGGTACCCTGGGATAAACTCAGAGCCACAGCAGAGCCTGGCAAGCTACCTGTGGCATATTTGTTATACCAAAAACAGTAACAATAGTGGACCTCATTCCCAACAAATGGAGACTTTACTGTTGTCCGGTCAAGCAAATCGATAAACAATGGGAAACAAGTGAAATAAGTGACAAGTGATACCTGTCAAATCGGCAGACTAGGGAGATGTCAGGGAACCTGGGTAAACGAGTGAAGGGAACAGACATTCATTGATGGTGGGCTTGGTGTTGAAATATTATATGTCTGAAACAACTTTATTATGAACAGTTTTGTAAATCACGGTCACTTGATCACTTGATCACTTGAATCCCGTTATTCATCGATTTGCTCAAGCAGTAACATTTCCATTGAACCCTATCACGTGCCAATGTAGCCCAATGGCATCTGGTTGATTCAGGAATATGAAGAGCCTCAAACCGTTCCTTCAGAGTCTTGACAAGGAAGTCTGACCATCTTGTAGGTGGGCGGCCATGTGATCTTTTGACATCCCGTAGGATCCAGTCGGTAATGGCTCTAGTACAGCAGTTGTTCCAAATTGCATTACATGTCCAGCCCGTCTGATTTTCGATGCCTTGGCAAACGAGACAGTATCCCTGATTCTGGAATAGCAACGGAGGTCAAAACTCCGGATTCCTTCTCTCACTTGAGTGAGGTGTGATATTCCAAACATAGCTCTTTTGATTCCTCTCTGGGAGACCTGAATAGCATTCTCATCCTGCTTTCATAGGGCGCAGGTCTCTGAGGTGTATGTTAATGCAGGGAGAACGTTAAATCACGGTACCTTATAAAATTGAAGGGAAAAATCAATGTATTGAGCTGAAAAATTGTATTTGTTAGTATCAAAACCTGATACCTTTCACTAGCACTATCTTGTTTATGTACATTTAATGTCTTCTACTTTCGTTGTTCTGTTAGGTTGTTTTGATCCTTTGTCTTCCACTAACAAGATTGCTTTGCTTTATGTCATGTTTTATAACATACCAGTTATTAGACTATTTTGCTTCAGCCCAGGACATCCCTCATTCTACTCACCTTTGATTAGCCTGACTTGCTCTTTGACCCACCACTGTGGATTACTCAGTTGAGTCAGCATCTGGGGAAAACTGAAGAAAGTGACTGTCTTTTAGCAGTTTCTTCCCATCTCACCCTGGCAATTTCTCCCTCTAGCAATTGTAGTCCGTCTGGGTTTGCCTTGTCTTTTTGTTTCCCAAAGATTAGACCCATACTCATTCTGCATCTTCCTACAAACTATCACCAAACAATCAGTGATTTCCTCCTTAAGATCTGAGTCCCAGTTACATGTATCCAGGAGTTCCAAAAAATTTCATCTCCACTGGGAAGAACCTCTTTCCAGTCATGTAGAATTGAATTCTCTAAAATTCTAGAATCTGTGGCTGGAGCAATAATAGAGCAGGTAGGGAGTTTGCTTTGCATATGGCGGACTCAGCTTCAGGCCCTCCTGGCACTCTAAATGATCCCTTGATGCCACCAGGACTGATCCCAGCATGCAGAACACCCTGAGTATGACTGTGCATGCCCACCCCAACACAGCACAAAAATAAATAAAATAATAAAAAATAAAAAGTTCTATTTTCTTATGATCCCAAATTTGTTCTCTCCTTTTACACCAGCCTTTGAATTGTAGCTTTTGATATTGCTGTTGCTATTATATTCATGTATCCTTCTATCAGTTTTGTTACAGTGGAATGGAAGATTGGAGCACCAAGTGAACTAGCTAACTTAGTTGGCCATTTAAATTTCACCTATTGAAATGGTGTCAATAAAAACAGAAAATAGTATGGCTGGGAATGGGAGATGATAGAAGATTAAAAGAAGCCGTTCTGGCAGTATGTCCCCACCCCATCTCTTCCAGGACAGAATGCAGGATCAGGCAGGTCTTGAACAAGAGGACAGATGGCATATTCACTTGTATCACTTGTCTTCCCGTTGTTCATCGATTTGCTCAAGTGGGCACCAGTAACATCTCCATACATCCTGTCCTATGCTAGTGTAGCCCAAGGGCATCTGCTCGCACCAGGAATACGAAGAGACTCAAACCATTCCTTCAGGTCATAGGACTGAGTTCTATAATTGTTACTGGTTTTGGCATATCAGATACGTCACGGATTCACACAGGGCTCAAATATCCAGATAGTGGCAAGGTACTGAACATCATTGTGGGTGTGGCCAAATACTTGAAACACTGGGGCAAAACAGTAGGGTGGAGCCAGAGATACAACAGAACAGGTAGGGAGTTTGCCTTGCATGCTACCAACCCAGGTTCGATTCCCCAGCATCCTATAAGGTCCCCAAGCACCACCAGGAGTAAATCCTGAGTGCATAGCCAAGAGTAACACCTGAGCATTACCAGGTGTGACCCAATAAAGAAAAAAAAAACAGTAGGACACTGACCTCACTTTAAGCTTACATTGCATAAGAACAAAAACTGGTCATCATATTCTGGAGGTAAATAGCAAGGGTCAGGACTGAGGAGGCCATACTGGGCAGCCCAGGACAGGATAAGCAATAACAGTTATAGGGGTAAGAGCAGAGGCCTGGACACTTTGGGAGGGCTCAGCGCCATCTACTTAAACTGTCCAATACTTGAAATGTGGGAATATTTCACCCAACTCAAATTCATAATCCTCCATTGGAAAACTCCTCAAGTAGCCAAAGAAAATGTTTCCTTTTTGGATATTTGCAGTAGCTTGGAAAGAATTCTTATTTTTCAGTTTCTCATTTTCTGAAAACTCCCTGAATAGTAGTGCAGTTCTCTTTGTCTTTGTTATTACAAAAAGTAGATTTTCCTACCTTGGAGGATTCTTGAGAATTGTATGAAAGATTTGAGCAGGTGCCATGCCTGCACTGATGTCTATCCTGTTTACACTTTCCTAGTCTGAAATCACCTTCCTGAACCTGTCCCGGACTGTTTCTCAGTGGTTCCCTGACACCCTGTCCTTGTTTTTCTTAGTTTCTAGCCTGCCATCACATGCTTGTGGGTGAGACCCCTGTGGGTATCTGTTTCTGGGCCCCTCAGCTGTACACAGGAAGTTCCTATACTCTTGTTCCTGTTTTCCTAGATCCAGCCAAGGCATGGGTGAGACTCCTGTACTCAGTATCTCTGCCTGGATGAATATCCCATCTGTCATGGCATGTGAGAGCCCTATATGAGCCTGCCCTGACATATGTAAAGAATGTTCAGGAAGATGAGAGAGAGAGAGAGAGATGAGTGCCTCCTTTGATCTGCTGCCATCTCCCACTCCTGCCTTCCTATTACCTACTTTGACTGACTACCTGTTCAGTGGGCTGAGATTTAAAATGACAGCTCAAATTTCCTGGTGTTCTAAGTTTCCACTCCTGTTGTGTCATTTCACTTGCTCTATATCATCTTTGTATTAAATATCTCCTAACACTTAAAAATGAACAATACTACCCGTGTCATATTTGATATGCCAAATACCAGTAACAATTATAAACCTCATTCCCATGATCTGCCAGAATGGTTTGAGGCTCTTTATGTTCCTGGAGCAAGCAGATGCCCTTGGGGTCTACTAGCATGTGACAGGACATATGGAGATGTTACTGGTGCCCACTCAGCAAATTGATGATGAGCTGGAAGACAAGTGAAACAAGTGATACCAATTAATTTACCTAGATGTAATTGTAATGACTGGTAGAGTATATCATTATTTCTGATCATGTTCAGGAACCAACCATTAAGTTGGGACAGCCAACAAGATTACAAAAGAGATTTTTTTCCCCTGATAAATCTTTCCACGAGATAGCCCTTTTCTTTCTTTGCTTGATAAATAGCTATCAAGCCTGTGGATTGCAAGCTGAAATGTTTGCTAGCTGTGTAATCTGTTATATAAAGATCTATCTGAATTAATTTTAAAAATCCAATTAACTTTATTAAATGATTCATGAATTTGGCACATTTCATCTAAGTAAGTATAAAGGTGCTGTAAGAAGTTGACAAAATGAAAAGTTTTTAGTCAGAAAAAAGTTTTAAAATCAGAGAAAATCCAGTAAGAGATGAGTCAAAGGTGGCAAAACACAAAGAAGCTATGCTTACATCTTCAGCACAAAAACTTAGTGAGATCTACATAGAAAATGACCTGAAATTTGATTGAACAATGCATTTACAACGGGTGACAAAATAGCAAAAGTCAGATGATTTGGAGTTCAGAGAAAACTGTAGCAACAGCTATAATTGGAACACTGAAAATATTGGTGTAATGTGCAATTTATGTATAATTTCTGTGATATAGATTTATTTTTAGACATAAAAATGATTCAAATTTATTGTTTCAGGCATTTTCACACCACTTCTTATTGTAAATATTTTTTACATACAGCATATATTTAATCAAGACTGAATGTTATTACATTAAAATATCAAAATTGGGGGAAAATAAATAAAATAAATAAAAATCTGTATAATCAAAACAAAAAAAGTCATTTCTAGAATGTGGAGGTTTCCTGGGAGGATGGCTTAGCGATTAGCGCCAAATATCCAATGTACTAATCCAATGTACTAATGTAATAATCGGTATTAGGAACAGTAGGCTGGAGACAAGAAACTAGTATGCATAAAAAGGGTCAATTATTTCCAAGCACTCTTTCTGTGACTCTCACAATGTTACCAATAGGTCTTGTGGAATTTTTACTGGATCTTATTCTCCTAGCAACAGATCCAGAGGACACACTTCTGAGTAAAATACCAACCACCTCTATTGAATAGCTCAGTTAGCGGGGGGCAAAGAGAAAGTGTGAAGACAATTTTTTCCTCACAGACACATAGAGCCATATTGAGGAGAAATTTGCTTATTTGTCGGGGAACGCCGCCGGGGTCCCCGACAGTGTCAGGACAGAGGTTGTCTTCTACCTCCGAGGACTCCGGGATAACAGATGAAAACTCACGAGTCCGGTGCAGTTACAAAAATGGTTTTTAATAGTACAAAAGCTCTTCCACAGCACTCCAATATAATGAACAAACTTTAGCTCTGGTCCGAACTTAGACCATACAAAAGAGCCTAAGTCTCCCACCAAAGAGAGAGGATCTCACCCGAGCTGAGTCCTACCCAGAAGAAGGAGCAAAAGGCCAAAGAGAAAAAGGCCAAAAGCCAAAAGCCAAAAGCCACAGGAGCCAAAAGCTGAAGGCTGAGGAACCAAAAGACAAAAGGTGAAGGGGCCTCAAGTCAGCCCCTTATATACACCAAAGTAATCCAATCGGAGGGGCATGTCAACAAAGAACTCTAAACAGAGTGTAGTGCCACACCTTATTGCAGGTATAAACAAAGGTTATGCCAAGGACTAAGGAGATTATCTCTTATGTAAAACACTGGAGAGAGAGGGCTGATATAAAGTAATACATCTTAACTTTATGAGCTTCATGCCAAAGTGTATCCCTTTAGCCAGGAAAACCCATTTCCTTTTGTGCTTTCTTATTGCTCTGTGGTCACCTGGAGTCTTGTTCTGCTGGTTTCTGAGCATGTACCATTAACAGAATGGATTGCAACCCTACATCCTACCAAAGTCACCCCAGCATAGCTTTCACGGCCACTTGTGTCACCATGTTTGTTTACTAGCTTTCAGGCATTTGTGGCCTCAGAATTTTGGTCACAACTCAGTCCTGATACAATCTCATATCTGGTGCTACCAGGCACTTAATAGACTTGAATTCCAATCATTGCCCTGGTATAACCAGACAAAATGAGGATACAGAAATTGAATTTGGTCTAAAATAAAATAAAAACCTGGGAAGCACTACAAGTATTGCAGAACATGTGAAATTTCTGAAAAAAGCTTCATAGTTCAAGACCTAATGATGCTAAAAGATTGAAGTAAATCAATGGATGATAATTTCAAAAGGAGATCAACAGGATAAATGGATGAGCCAAAACCTGAACTATTATCAAATGGAATCGCAGTGAACAAAAATATCAAAAGAGAAACTCAATAACAGAATATTAGCAAATGATTGTAAACATCAGTGAGGTTGAGGATAGGATAATCTAAAACTGTATAAAATGAAATTGACATAAAATATTAACAAAGCACTATGAAAAGAAACAGTATCTATACTATTAGTTGTCTGTAAGAAGTAAAAAGAAAGAGGGAAAGTTTCAATTGGGAGACACAGCAGCCTCTAAAATCACAGAATTGAAGAAAGACAGAGGTAGGGAGTTTAAAGAGTTTTCAGAAAATAAATCTAAATAAATACATTGCAAAACATATTATTATTGAAATGAAGAATGCAAGACAAAAATAAGAAAATAACCAATAAAAAGAGGGGAAAACAAGCACTTATTTCCCAACAGAAAATTGATAGGCCTCATGGGAATGATGATCAAAGTGTTAAATGGCAAAGATGTAATAGCAGGAATAACCTAACCAGATTGATATTAATATTTGAAAAAGTGTTTACAAGTTTTTCAGTAAAAAAATTAAAGAAATTCATTGCTACTAAACAGATTCTACAAAATATAATACATTATCATCTACAAAGAAAAGGAAACGTGAGTTTGTTAGCAATAAAAAATGTGAAAAGGATTAATAATGAAGAATATTCATGTGGCTTTACATTTACTTTCATTAACTTTAAAATAGATTATAATTTTACAACCCTAGAGGCATACTTCATAATAATCTCTAAACAAAAAAAAAATACTTGTGGTGGGCCACAAGTGGGTGGAAAGTAGAAGAATATTGAGAAGTTGACACTCTGGTGGAAGGGGTTTATGGTGCTTGCATAATATTACCATTAAAAGTATTGTAAAGCATGGCTCCTCAATAAAAATTAGAAATTTGTAACGTAGAGGAAATACACAAAAGAGGCTATTGAACCTGATAAACACAAAAAGGCTGATATCAAAATGCAAGGTAAATAAGAAAAGCAGAAAACATGAAAGTGATAATCCAATCGCACTCAAAATTCACATAGGAAAGTGGAAATTACAATTTGTATCAATGATTTCACACACAATAAAATCAATGAGCAGCATTCAAGATTAAAACAGCAAATAATGTTGGAACATACCAGAAAATAAGTCACCCTATTCTCTGTGGGAGATCCAGCTTAATCTAATTCTAAATACATCTCAATGTTAAAGTTTTGAAAAAAAATATAGTGGCAAGCAGTTGTCCATAACAGGAAGACATTGTCTTAGAGATAGTAAAATGGTAAGGTATATCCCTAGCAAAAGGACTTCCCAGCTTCAATCCCTAGTAACACATATGGTCCTTGAATTTTACTAGGATAGATCACTGTGCACCACTGAGCAAGGCCCAAAAAACTTAAAGAAAAGTGGTTACATATATACATAATAAGTAAATAAAATATAGAAGAGCCATACTTATATCCATAAAAATGGATTTTATGCTAAAAAGAAATTATAATGAACAAGTAAACATGTCATCAAGACATGGCACTCAGTGATACATATGTACTAAATAAAAGTGCATTAATTTATATGAGCAGAATGAAGAAACGACTTGGTCAGCAATACAACAGTTGGAGACTTTATCTTTTTTTTTCATCAAGGCATAGATCAGTCAGAAAAAGAACTTTAATGTTTGTTTATGATCTGAAAAGAGATCTTTTGATTTAAATGGGTATAGGATAAAATATCTCAATGTAAAACAAACTCCACTGACATTAAGTCCAATAGTGAAAAACTGAAAGGTACAATCAAATATGTTCAATTTAGCTAATATTTTATCATAGTATTGATAGTATTAGAAAAGGAATAAGAGAGAAAAATTAACTATTACTAATAGCACAACACACAAAATACAAAAGAAAATCCTCAAGAGCCCCTAAAGCTTCATTTTAAACCATAAACCAACACAGAAAAGGGAACACTCCATAATGAATGTTCAAAATCTGTTGCATTCCTAGATGCAAGGAATGAAGGAGAAGAGAAACACTTTAATGGTCTTCTGAGCATCACTAAGGATCACTTCTGAGAACAGAGTGAGGAAGATGCCCTAAGCACAGTCAGGTGAGGCATAAATTTCCTCAAATCAAAAATTGCCAGGAACAAATAAGTAGCTATTATTAAAAAATGATAGGATGCCAGAGAAATGGTACAATGGGTCTGGTGCTTGCCTTGCATGCCATCAAGCAGGGTTCCAGAGCCTACCAGCAGTGATCAGAGTGGTCAATAACCAGTAGTAAGGAAATCCTGAGCATATCCTGTTGTGCATCTCCAAATAAAAAAAGAAAACAACAACAACAAAAAAAAAGACATTCTAATAAAGAAGAGAAAATTTTTGTGTACCATTGACAAAGGCTATTAACAAAGGAGAATGTCCAAGATACATTAAAAAAAACTCACAAAACTCAACGATGACAAACAATCAATCCTGTCCACAGGATAGAGAGAACCAGAAAAGATACTTCATAACAGAAAACACATAGACAGCCAACCGAGGTATGAAAAAATGCTCGTTGTATTTTAATGTCATAGAAATTAAAATCAAAGCAATAATGAGAGAATCTCTTTCCTGTGAGATTTACCTATGTTAAAATAAGCCTTTATTGAAATAGGGAAAAAATAACAATGATACTTGGGATGTAGAGAAAAAAATGAACCCTCATTCACTGTTAGTTCAAATATAAATTGGTGCAGTCTCTGGAAAACAGTATGGAGAAAAAGCAAGGGCATAAACAATGTTCAATAAAGACAAACCTTTAGACTAACCTCAGACAGAGGTAACTAAGGCAGGATGGTGATATGTGAGGCAGAAGCATATCAAGAGTTAAAGTGCTTCAGTACTTAGTGTGGAGAGATATGGACTCTTCGGTAGTGACTAAGGTGTGGTAACATTATACCCCTAAAAATGCATAGCTCAGCATGGCCTCAACAAAATTTAAAAATTAACATAATTTTATCCTGATTTTTCCTGAATTATTAATCTTGGCTTTTTAAGTATTTTGTGCCTCTACATCTTAGCCCTCAAAATTCACTGAACTTTTATCTGTCATTTTCCCAATTTACGCTTTCCAAAACATCTCTAGCTATAGTTTTTCTACTAAGATTAACTATATAAAATTTTGGCATCATCCTTGACGTATCATACATTTTCATAACTTCTTTATAAAAACAAATTCATTTTACTATTCTTTCAAATTGTTTCCTCAATTTATGGAATCCAAAATTTCTTTTAATTTTTCATTTTTTAGGTAACATCAAACATGTGATGGTATAAAAAATACAGCAATTTATACTTTACAAATGTGGTGATGGAAGTATAGAGTCCGCCATAAATCAAAGTAAAGTTTAGCAATGTAAAACCCCCAAATGTTTATAAATAAAATGTTAACAAAAATTAGAAATCTATAAATGCTAATGTATAATCATTCTCACTCTCTTATTCCTCACAAGAAAATATTTAATAGGAACCAGATTGATAGCATAGCAGGTAAGCACTTGCCTTGCATATAGCTGACCCAAGTTCAACCTGGCACCCTAAATGCTAGCCCAAGTCCAATAGGTATGTTCTCAGAGGATAGAACCAGGAGTAAGCCCTGAGCACTTCCCAGTGAGCCCCTAGAACTAAAATAAATCAATAAAATAAAATCAATGAATGTACTCTAATATAGGTGACTACCTGCCCCTCAAGGTGTTGCAGGTGTGGCTGCAGTACTCGGCTGCATCAGAAGGTGCAGACAGGAGACAGTCTTGTCTACACCCCTCAGGGCTCTGCCCCTTGGGCCCTGGATGGTTGATGGTCTGACATAGTAAAGGACAGGACCCCGAGGGATGAACCCAGTGCCACAGTAGAGCCTGGTAAGCTACCCTTGGTATATTTGATATGATAAAACAGTAAAAATAATGGACCTCAAGCAAATCGATGAACAATGGGAAGACAGGTGATATAGGTGATAGGTGACTATATTATGTTTAAGCTGTATGGTAAAAACGAAAGCAAGCACTTTTGAAAAATTAAACATTCCACAGCATATACATGAAGGAAATCGCATTTATGATTCTAACTTAGTAAAATAAAAATAATTATGTATAATATAATAATTATGACTGAGTTTAAATAAAATATGTTGTCAGTAAAGTATTTTATGTAAATTGAAAATGCTATCTGTATTTTAGTTATAAAAGTATTTATGACTTATTTAGATGTATTTTTGTGGTTCAATACAGGATATTATATATTAATCATGTGGAACACCTTATTTTTATTAACATTATTTATTCTAATTCAAAGAAAAAGTTATGTAAAGCCATTCTCTATACTTTGTTTATTTGTATTTGGGTCAGACCCAGCGATTATCAGGCTTTATTCCTGGCACTGCACACAGGAGTCATTCTTGTTAAAGCTTGAGTGATCCTATTGGATGCCAGGGATTGAAGCCCTGTCTGCTGCATTCAACAGGCACCCTAGTTGTTATACTTTTCCTCCACTTATTGTTCTATCCCTTCCTATGAGTTTTAATTTTATGTTTGGGCTTTATCCTGTAGTGAAAATAACTGTATATCATTAATGACCAGGAAAGACTTAGGGCCTGTTAATAATTAGCAGTAATCTAGCACTTTTAAATTGTTTTTTAAGAGACATTTAAATGTACTATGGGACTTTCCACTTGTAAAATGCCTCAGCATGTGTTTCTGGTCCAGAAGATAGAGAATTATTCAAATATACAGAAAGTCAAGAATGAAGAAGGCTGGGGGCCAGAGCGATAGCCCAGCGGGTAGGGTGTTTGCCTTGCATGCGGCCAGCCTGTGTCGGCCCGGGTTCCATCCCCAGCATCCCATATGGTCCCCGAGCACAGCCAGGAGTAATTCCTGAGTGCAGAGCCAAGAGTGACCCCTGAGCATCGCCGGGTGTGACCCAAAATGCAAAAAAAAAAAAAAAAGAATGAAGAAGGCAAGAAATTTAAGTCATATAACAGCTATGTTCTTTATACTGAGTGTTTCCCGATAATCTACCAAAATCAACATTCTCAATATCTTATAATTTAGCTTCCTCACTGGAAAGGAAGTACATATACTTTCCTCGGCTGTCTCTCATCTGTATAGGTATAAGATATGTGTATTTTTAAACATCTGTAACACATTTTTGTCTTCCTAATCAAAAAATCAAAAAAATTATTAAAGGTGGCAGAGTGGGAAGTTGAAAAGCACTGCTTTCTTTACCATTTGATTATTCAAAATTGAGATTGTCAAGAAATTTAGGATTTCCTAGTTGATACCCCATAACAAGCAGAACTGGATTTGAACTTGAAAGATTGACATTAGGATTTTTGATCTTAATACAACAGATGATGATACTTTTTTACTAGAAAAATTACAAAACTGGGTGTAAAGCAGATGAATTTGAAGAGGTTTGAGTCAGTCATGGAAATAAAATGTCAGGATGGAGTAATAACCCAGCGTGTAGGGTGTTTGCTTTGCACGCTGCCGGCCGGTGCAGGTCCGGGTTCAATCCCGCATCCCATATGATACCCCGAGCACCGCCAGGAGTCATTCCTGAGTGCAGAGCCAGGAGAAACCTCTGAGCATTGCCGGGTGTGACCCAAAAAAGCAAAAAGAAAGAAAGAAAGAAAGAAAGAAAGAAAGAAAGAAAGAAAGAAAGAAAGAAAGAAAGAAAGAAAGAAAGAAAGAAAGAAAGAAAGAAAGAAAGAAAGAAAGAAAGAAAGAAAGAAAGAAAGAAAGAAAGAAAGAAAGAAAGAAAGAAAGAAAGAAAGAAAGAAAGAAAGAAAGAAAGAAAGAGAGAGAAAGAGAGAGAGAGAGAGAGAGAGAGAAAGAGAGAAAGAGAGAAAGAGAGAAAGAGAGAAAGAGAGAAAGAGAGAAAGAGAAAGAAAGAGAGAAAGAGAGAAAGAGAGAAAGAGAGAAAGAGAGAAAGAGAGAAAGGAGAGAAAGGGAGAAAGGGAGAAAGGGAGAAAGGGAGAAAGAGAGAAAGAGAGAAAGAGAGAAGGAAGGAAGGAAGGAAGGAAGAAAGGAAGAAAGGAAGAAGAAAGAAAGAAAGAAAGAAAGAAAGAAAGGCAGACAGACAGACAGACAGACAGACAGACAGAAAGAAAGAAAGAAAGAAAGAAAGAAAGAAAGAAAGAAAGAAAGAAAGAAAGAAAGAAAGAAAGAAAGAAGGAAAGAAAGAAAGAAAGAAAGAAAGAAAGAAAGAAAGAAAGAAAGAAAGAAAGAAAGAAAGAAAGAAAGAAAGAAAGAAAGAAAGAAAGAAAGAAAGAAAGAAAGAAAGAAAGAAAGAAAGAAAGAAAGAAAGAAAGAAAGAAAATGTCGATTGTTGTCTGTGAAGTGAAGTCTGTAATACTTTACAGCAACATAGTTTTTCACAGGAAGAATGCAATAGAGTATTCTGTAAGAAAAAAAAGGTACATGTTCACCCAAAGAACAGCAACATCTTAAGATAGGTTTTACCTCTTTGCATAACCTTACACCTTGCCTGCATCTGTTATCAAGATAATTATATCCTGAGTTCCCATATGCATTCTCTATTTAACATGTATATTGGAAAATTACCATATGCTCCTCAAAGACAAAAAATACCTTGTTACTTTAAATGATTAATGCAAGTTTTTCCTCTATTGAGAATAATCTAGTAGAGCTCAGCTATATCTGTTGTAACCTACCCTAGGGAGCTGTGTACAAAGTATCTAACAAAATGCCATACCTGTTAATTGTGCTTCCTCTAGGAAGCCTTCAGCCATAAGTCTGGAAAATAAAATCCTTCCTTTCCTCTATTTGAGTGACTGATTTTATTAAGTCAGAAAAGTATCAGCAATCTTCGTTTCATTGTTTTGTTTTGCTTTCTGTTTGGGGAAACCACTGACTGATGCTCAAGGTTTACTCCTGGCTCTGTACTCAGGAACTATTCCTGGCAATGCTCTGAGGACTGTAAGACAGTGGATGGAACCTGGTTGGCCATGTGTAAGTGTGCAAGGTAACATGAGGCAAGCACCACTGAGAATTATCAGTAATGTGTTATTATTATAATTCCTCCTGGCAGTGTTCCGGGAATCTTATGAGATGCCAGGGATCCAAGAGGACCTGGGGTCAGCCCCAATCAAAGCAAGCCCCACACTTGCACTAGCGCCGCACCTCCATACCATGGCTCTGGCCCCTGAAGTATATCAGTACTATTAAGAAAGTGACTTTTTGGGCTGAACAATAGTGCAGTGGCCTGGGCTTTGCCTTGTATGTTTCCAACCTGGGTTGAATCTTCAGCATCCCTTAAAATCCCCTGAGCACCACCAGGAGTAATTTCTGAGTGCAGCAACAGGAGCCATAAATAACCCCTGAAAGCCACCAGGTGTGACCCCAAAAGAAGTAAACAAACAAAAAAAGTTAATCTTCTATAACACAGTGTATATCAGATGCTACGCAATGCCCAGGACTGGAACTCCCAATTCTATTAATCTTAAGTGTTGTAGGAAGCAATTATTTTTAGAGACAAGACTGGAGGATAAAGGGACAGGCTTTGGAGGAATCCCTTTAATGATAATGTACAACTTAGGGCACATTTGTTACTCAGTATTAGTGATGACCTTCAAACTAAGTTTTAGCATAAAATGTAGTGGTAAGAATTTGCTGTCAATGAGACCTCATGTAGTCCAATTATAAAGTTAGACTATATAATGCTGGCATTTTAAATAACTCTTGAAGGTTACTTGACAACCAATCAGAATAATATTTCTAAGACTAGATTAAAAAGTCGGTAAGTCTAGAGTTATGGTTTCAAAATAACACTGAAAGTGATCATGTACTCATTTGGACACTCAGAAAAGCTCTTTTATTTGATATTAAATAGCAGAATATTGATATTAATAATTAATTTAATTTAATGACATAAATATGCACTATATGTAAATAAATTCAAATTTAATAGATAATCATGTATATTATAGAGTTAATTATAGAGCAATATGCTTAAGGATTTTCTTTGTTAGCATGTTTTTAATATAAAGTCATTTTTACCAATCTAAAATTTATTTTATTAGCCAAATAATATACCATGCGCTCACATAAAGGTGCTTAATCTTGAAAACGTAATCATGAACACCTAATGAGAATATCAAAGTAATTGCTAAACTACTTACCCCCATGTCCTTGAGAAGCTGTTGTCCTTGAGACCTGATGGAATGATTTGAGGCTCATTATGTTCCTGGAGCAAGCAGGTGCCCTTGGGCTCTACTTGCATGAGACAGGTCATATGGAGATGTTACTGGTGCCCGCTCGAGCAAATCGATGATGAACGGAAAAACAGTGATACAGTGATACAGTGAAAATTTATTGTAGAAAAGTCATTAACAGGGATAAAATTTAAGACAAATTCAGAATCAGCATTCATTTTGAAAATAAATCAAGAGTAAAATCAAACCTGGTCTCAGAATTTGAAGCATATTCCTAACAAAGAAAAGATCTAAATAGTCTAGGTATATTCTGTTCATTGCATTGTGGAATTGTGATGAATTGCACCCTAGCAGTTCCTGGTTGGTCCATAGTTATTAAAAAATATAATTTTAATATGGATTATTGAACACATAACTAAGCAATTTGCATAAAACAAGGAGATAATAGATCTCAGGACAAGATAAAAATCAATAAATTTGTTTTTATGCTTCTTGAGGATAGTTATGATACTAGAAAATATGCATTATGACTTCAGCACATAAACTGTACTTTTTTTTAATTGTAACAGAAAAAACTATTTAAGATCATAGGCTGGAATCCTAATTCTTAGGAAGACAAATAATCACATCTAGCACAATATATTTGAAAGAATAAAGAAAGCATCAGTGCTATTCACTACATATCATCGACAGCATGAATAAGTCATATAAGAAAACAAATCTATATATAAGCAATACAATCAATAAGCAGGGGCAAGGCTTCAGGTCACATAGACTCTGACATTTAGAAGGATGATCATTTTCAAATAGAAAAGTCCAATAATATTTTGCTTTACAAATTGAATATTCCTTTAAAACTACAGAAATTAGTCTCTTACTGAAAGTCATCTATAGCAAAATACAGCTTCTCAAGGACATGGGGGAAGTAGTTTAGCAATTACTTTGATATTCTTCTCATTAAGTGTTCATTATTATGTTTTCAAGATTAAGCACTTTTATGTGAGCACATGGTATTTTATTTGGCTAACAAAATCTGTTTTGTAGTGACTTAAAATATTAAATTATATATAAAGATAATTAAGGTAAGCAAGTTACTATATACAAATTTGGTTGCTCATTGCTCCAAATCAACTAACTGGAAAACAAGAGGCAATGTGTGTAAGACAGTTTTATTCAGATATGAGAAGATAAAGGACTTCAACCCAATAATGCATTTACTTTCAGTCTTTCTCATAAACCAGCAGTTTGTAGAGGAGTTGCTTGTTGGGAAAGGGAGAAAAAAATTGGTTAGGGGATCTTGAGTACATTTTGGTTGGTACAGTGATTCATGCATCCATGGAGGTAGTAATCTTTTCCTTGCAAAAACTTTACAATAGTTGAAAAATAACTTGTTTCTCCAAATGATGACAATCATCAAGATTTTTTCTCACGACTTGGTGCTTATGCTTCTATTTTCCATTCATAAGTGGAACTGCTTTAACATGAAGCATACAATGTTTGAGAACATTTTTTTTAGAATTGAGAAACAGGGCAATGATCAAGTGGAAATGTGATGTTTTTTAAGACCCACATTTGTGTGCACGTCTATATATGATTTTTCTGAAGAATATATATATATATATATATACACTTTATAAAAATAATTGAGCAATACATTTTTGGCTTCAATGCATCAGTTGTTTGCAAGGAAAAGTGCTGTAAGACTTTCTGGACAGTTTTTATTGTTCTCTTTTTTTTTGGGGTGTCACACTCGGTGACACTTGGGTTTCTCCTGGCTCTTCACTCAGGAATTACTCCTGGCAGTGCTCGGGGGACCATATGGGATACCGAGGATGGAAACTGGGTCACCACTTGCAAGGCAAATGGCCCTCTCTGCTGAGCTATTGCTCTGGCCCTTTCAAGACAGTTTTACCAAAAAATTTTACATAAGATTGACAAAACTGACTATATAGGAAATTTTACAAAATAGTCATAATTCTGATAGTATCTTCAAGGAATCCATTCATTTTGGAAAGACAGATGCAAATATTCCGGGTAGGGCGTTTGCCTTGCACGCGGCCGGCCTGTGTCGGCCTGGGTTCGATCCCCCGGCATCCCATATGGTCCCCTAGCACCGCCAGGAGTAATTCCTGAGTGCAGAGCCAGGAGAAACCCCTGAGAATCGCCGGGTGTGACCAAAAAAGGAAAAAAAAATCAAAATTTAAAGATTTTCAGACAGCCAAGGAAAATTAGCATTAATAGCACACATCAGACCTAGAAATTAGAAGTTAATTGGAGGCTACTTAACTGAATTTGGATTCAGTAACTGTGGAATAAAATGGAAAGATTGTGTTTCCATAAGGGACTTTGAATACAGGTTGACATATGCCTCTATAGCTCACATGCACAGGACTTTAGAGATAGTACAGAGGGTAGTGACCTCATCGTGCATACAAACTACCTAAGCTGGATCCCTGGTACCCCATATGATCCACCAAACCCAGCCTGATGGAAGAGCCGGAAGAAGCCAAGTTCAGGTGGGAGTGTCCCAATATCCATGCTAATAAATTAATAAATGAAAGAATAGCTTTTCATACTTAAAATTATAATTAATTACTGCAAAAAGTATTCCCAGGTGGTTTCACATTTATATAGCTCACCAATATCCACCTAAACTTTTTTTTTAATTTTCAGCATTTCAGTCTTTTCCATTTGATAATCTTATTTTATGTATTTATTGTTTTGCTTTTTGGGTCACACCCGGCGATGCTCAGGGGTTAATCCTGGCTCTTCGCTCAGGAATTACTCCTGGCAGTGCTCGGGGACCATATGAGTTGCTGGGGATCGAACCCTGGTCGGCCACATGCAAGGCAAACGCCCTCCCGCTGTACTATCGCTCCAGCCCCTGACAATCATTTTAAGCAGTTCTCAACCATATAGATCATCAGCTGTCAACTAGAGTGATTTTGGTTCTTTGCTATGGAAAACTGGCAATATTGTACAGCACCAGAGCAATAGTGCAGCAGTTAGGGCATTTGCTTTGAATGAGGCTTACGAGGGTCCTATTCCTAGCACCCCATAGTATTCCCTGGGTCTACCCGCAATGATCCTTGGGTGCAAAGGTCCTTGGGTGCAGTCTGAGAATCACAGCATCAACAACAAACAAACAAAAAAGTGTTATGTTTTGTCACACTGGAATATCGATGACACTGGCACAAATTAAATGTATTTGATCATGATATCACATAGTGTATTTAGAGATCCTAAATTAGAAATCTAAATACACAGAATGATGTCACTATACTAAAAACTACCCAGATTCATATTTGAATATTTCTCAGGTTTTGAATCCTTGCTACAGATGATGAAAAGGAAATAAGTAGCAAGTATTTCCCTTGGGTTCCCCACAGGATGAATTACCTAGTAAAGGAATTAATTTAGGAAGGTAAGAGTATATTTGGCACTTGAGAATAGTTCTTGATAATAATGCTTTAAAAGATGCAAATCAATTCATTTGAGTTTATTTTAAGCCACAGCTTTTCTTCCACCAGAAAATAGCTAATTCACTGGACAAGAAGGTTTGTGATATAATATCATTTTTGAGGAACAAAAAAAAGCAGTGATACTAAGAAATTCAATACAGAAAAAAAGCACAAATAAATAATAAGAGGTTTACATTTATCTTTGTGGTTCAAAAATCATCTTCTTGGTGCTGATTTTGCTTTATGCCAGCTGGAATTTGCAGCCAAATTGATATATCTTCTACATATTAAATTAATGCTCCAGACTAAATGAATACAGCTTATTGTCAGGGCATATGAAGTAGCAATACTTAAACTACAGAAATCAAACAGATGGCTTTAAAAATTAATCCATAAGCAACATTCCATAAGGTTAGTCAATGATAATGATGCAAGACCAGGGTTGTTGATAGGGATAATCATAGGAAATGTGAAAGTGTGAAAGAATAACGTAAAAGACTAAGGAAGTCATAGTTTAATTCATGAAATACAAAGCAATGTATATGTTTAATATAAATGTTTTAATTTTCAAATGACTAAAAGTAAAGGAGAATTTTACTATTTTATGAACTACATAGGAAGTTGAGATACTTAAAACCTTGTGAGTGTAGAGTCTTGTCATGGTTCCAAGTACCTAATCCGAATTTAAAACAAAGGATTATTGTCAGAACAACATAAATTATGATTCTTATTATAATTATTAATGTAAATATATGTGGTCATTCTATATGAGTTTAAATTGCAAGTAATAACTTGTAACGTTCATATTTTCAAAAGTCAAATTAATGATTATATGTGGAATTGTTTGCAATAATGTAGATTGGTGATATCACTATGGAAACAGAGATTCAAATAAATGGAAATAGAATGTTAGAATGACAGCAGACAGGCGCTTGCCTTCCACTTGGGTTTATCCTCAGCATCCCATATAATTTTGCTTAATTGGGTTTTATCCTCAGATTCCCATATATTTCCACTATCCCTGCCAGATGTGACCCCTGATTACACAACCAGGAGTTAGTTCTGAACACTTCAAAATGTGTTCCCTAAATAAAAAAAAAGAAATAGAAATATCATATTATTAACTAATCCCAAGTTTGATTAAATAAATTTTAAAAACATGATTTATTCTTTCAAAATACCAAATAAAAAGTTACCCTGTGTTTATCCTTCTCTGGTTTATTCCATTTAACATCATGTCTTCTAGTTCCATTCATGTTTCTGCTAATTGCATGATTTCATCATTCCTTACAATAGTGTAGTAGTCCATTGAGTATATTGAATGGAGGTGAAGGGGAGAATAGAAAGATGAGAAGCAATAGGGCCAAATATGAGGAATAAGATACAAAGGTGTAGTTAAAAAATGATAACCACAGAGTCAACAATCCTGAAATCAAGAGATGCAAACTTTAATAAGCAAACTTAGAAAGGTTCCTGTCAAGAGGGAAGGCTGTGGAGGGTGGAAGGGTATAGCAGGTGGGAGGCATCTGGGAGTGGAATATTGGAGGGAACCTGGGAACTTTGTGGAGAGAGGTTGACACTGATGGTAGAATCAGTACTACAATATTGTATATCTAAAACTCACATTCTAAAAGTTATGAATAACTTTATAAATACCTATTCTTTAATATAGACACACTGGTGAAAAGATATAAAAAATATTTATGCATCCCCTGATTCATCACTATCTATCACTATCACTATCTTCCCGTTCATCATCTATTTGCTAGAGAGGGCACCAGTAATATCTCCATATGTCCTGTCTCATGCTAGTAGAACCCAAAGGCATCGGCTTGCTCCAGGAACATAAAGAGCCTCAAACCATTATATTAGGTAATGTGAATGATCTAATATAAATGTTACTGGCATTTGGCATATCAAATACGACATGAGCAGCTTGCCAGGCTTGCTGGTATGGATATTCATCAAATTAAATCAAGTAACCGATCAACTCATTTTTGTTTGCTTGTTTGTTCAAAGTGAAGTTGTGACTGTAAGAAAGAATAACTAAACTGATGTCACTGTCTCAAGTTCTAGTTTCCTTCAAGTGTCTGAGTGACAGCTGGGAGGTCAGCCATACTGCAGTATGGCTTATTCATCACATCATTTTTTATAACTAAGGGCAGAAAATAACTACCACTGAGATATGTATGTAAATAAAGTGGTATATTCCACTAGTATAATCATCACTTATATCACTTGTCTTCCCGTTGTTCATTGATTTGCTCGAGCTGGCACCACTAACACCACTAACATCTCCATAGCCCAAGGGCATCTGCTTGCTCCAGGAATAACGAAGAGCCTCAAATCATTTGTCAGGTCATGAGAATGAAGTCTATAATTGTTACTCATTTTTGGCATATCAAATATGACAGGGGTAGCTTGCCAGGCTTTTGCCATGCAGGTGGAATACTCTTGTATTCCACCTCAGAGCTTGAAAAAGACTGCTGTAAGGTGGGTCTCTGATGAGCCAGACTTGTGATCAGCTCTTCTGATGGCTAAAGCTCTGACGAGTGGGGAGTCCTGATGTGGAAAATGGCGAACGTCATGGTGTGGGGGTTCCTCTAGCTTCATCAAGTGTAGCATAAACATATTCAACTGCAAATGTGATGAAACTTGCTTTATAGAGGCTTAATACTAGATTTATACTTATACGTGGAATCATAGGATTCCATGTAATTACAAATGATGTAATTACACAGAAAACTTGAACAGGCCAATCACAAGGTAATTGAAATGATACTCTAAAATCTCTTCCAAAATAAAAGTCCTGGACCTTATGACTTTACTGGTGAGTTCTGTCATGCATTCTAAGATTTACTATACTTACTCCTCGAGTTCTTACAAAATGATGAAGAAACAGGAATCCTTCCTAATAGCTTTCCTGAAGCTAACATTGCAGAAATACCTGAAGCAGATAGATACTACTAGAAAAGAATATTTGAGACTAGCAATGTAGAAACAGCAACATATTGTACAAAAAAAATGTTAGCCTTAGATTTATTTGAAAATAAAATATATTAAGCACTTCTAATTCTACAGAAATTTTTAATTTGTTGGTGCTCAATGATACCTAAACATTGTTGAACTCAAATTTTAATCTTTTTATTATTTGATCTGATTTGTCTACTCTTATTTTTATGTATCTATATCAATTCTATAGTATTGTTTTAAAATCACTTTACAATGACATAAATGAAACGTTATCAATGTAATTAAGAATTTTGATCCTGTAATATCATCAATTTATTTTCAGACACCTTAATCTTGGAAAAACTTTGTTATCATTTAGTTTATTATTTATCTTACTATCAAAACGTAAAGAAAAAATTAATATTGTGTGGTCATTTGTACCTTAAGCACAAATAGAAATTGAAGTTGATGATATATATATATATATTTATATTTATAAATATTTATATATTTATATATATATATCTTCCCGTTCATCATCAATTTGCTCGAGGAGGCTCCAGTAACATCTCCATATGTCCTGCCTCATGCTAGAAGAGCCAAAGGGCATCTGCCTGCTCCAGGAACATAAAGAGCCTCAAACCATTATATTAGGTCATGGGAATGACCTAACATAATTATTACTGGTATTTGGCATATCAGATACGAACGACACTGGCAGTTTGCCAGGCTTGCCGTGTGGGTGGCATACTCTTGTAGCCACCTCTAAATACAGCATTTATTGATGAACCGCGTGGCTGCAAGTGGCCAGAAAGCCAAGCTGAGATAGGCTCATCTACTGGATGGAGTTCTGATTAGAGGGAGGTCCGGATGTGGAAAATGGCAGCCCTCATGGAATGGGGGTGTTGTCTGGCTTGTTGCAAGGTTCTGCTGGGGTGGCGGGCCATGGCTAGAACCAGCCATCCCTCCCAGGAGCCTCATGAGCAGCTGGGCACAAGGAGAGCTGGTAGCAGCTCTTCCCCATGTCTGTGAATCTCTGGATGAGCATATCTGGGCCGGATTAAAAAAAAAAACTGCTGCAGGGTGGGTGTCTATGATCTGGACTGTGATAGGCCTCGTCTGCTGGGTGGAGTTCTGACGAGAGGGAGGTCCGGATGTGGAAAATGGCGGCCCTCGTGGAGGGGGGGTGTTGTCTGGCTTGTTACGAGGCTCTGCTGGGGTGGAGGGCCAGGGTTAGAACCCACCATTCCTCCTGGGCGCCTAGTGAGCGGCTGGGCACAGGGAGAGCTGGTAGCAGCTCTGCCCCTTGTCTGTCAGTCTCTGGAACTTGAAAGGCATCTTTCTTTACAGCCAACCAACCAAGACGCATGCAGCGGTGCTGGGATTTTCAACAGATTCACTCACTGGTGAGGAGTCATCCAAGGAGCACAGTTGGACTGAGCATGACAGTGACTGTGAGGAATGGAAGTCTTTTGGCTGCTGGGGTCTTTGTTGGGACAGGTCTTCCCCAAATCTGTCCCCCCCATCCAAGTTGAAGGGCAAGATTTTCAGAACATTTCAGTATACATTTTCTTTGTATACTGATGGAACCATCTTTTATCTCAGAAGGCCTGGTCTCCGTTAGCCAGCTAACCAGCCCCATTTTGACTGAGGAGGGAAACCAAGGCTTGGAGGGTTGTGATTTGATCAACTAAAGAAAGACGTAGGCAGGAGGGCGTCTTCCAAGATGAAAAACACGTGAGAGGTGCCGCCACCCCCAGCCCCCCAGGGTGGTCCTCGTTGTACTCCTGATCTACGCTGTCGTCTACTACCCAAAGGCACACGCTCAGGAGGGCCGCAGCGAGTCTCCACAGCGCAGCCTCCATATATTCCAGGTAAGCAGGTTTTATAAATAGCTGAATATGCTTCCTTTTATAGCATATTTTCTTCACTAGATTACAAATATGAATGGTATGCACATTTTTTTCAACTGAAAAAATATCATGAAAGTAATATTATTTGAAGAAACTTTCTTACAGAAATATGCTTGCCATGTTCAGGAAGAATTTCTTGGTGAAAGTGTGGATAAACCTAAGGAATGTGAATAATATAATCTGTGTTTCTCTGAAAATGTGTTTTAAGTTATAGTTTAACAAATTGTTTTTGGAGTCCTAAAAAATTGTTTTGGATATCAACCAGTAAAAATATAGATGGTTTAAGCAAAGTGCCCAAAATCTATGCTTAGCTTGGTGACAACAAAAATGCGAATGGCTTCATTTTGGATGTACTTTCTTTGTTAGAGCCATCTAAATGCTGTTAGAAAAAGGCACTAAATAAACTATTAAACAACAACAACAACAACAAGGGCAATGCAGCTAAATTAGACCCTTGGGTTGAAAGAAATTAGACATTGTTTACATCATTGCTGAAAAAAAAGCAACACTTATAAACCTATTCCTTTTTAAATGTTATTTTGATGGCAATGTTTACCTCATTAAACAAATGTTTAGTGCTTTCTGATAAGAGACTCACTCATAAACACATAAATTTTGCGTACATAATTGTCACAGAGCTATGTGTTCCACTAGTGAAATGATAACATGACAGAAAATTTAAGACTTAATGAAAGTTACATTTCCTAATGCTAACTAAATTAGCTTTAACCTTGACTATCCAAAGTCTGTGTAACTTTCTGACAAGGATGTCACTGCAGATGAAAAGAAGCCATTTTCTATGTGTCTTTCATCATACTTCAAACTACTTAACATCTTAAAGATGGCCTTGAGGGTCTTATATAAACGGAAGAAGAAATACACAGGTATACCTATAATTACTTTCCTATCTCACAAATTGTCTTCCAAAATCTAATATGATAAAGCCCTTAAGGTTTGAGAAAATATGCTGAATACATGTTCCAAAATTCAAAAGATTTTGGATTTGATTTTGTTTTTCTAATCTTTTTTTTTATGAAAATGGTTATGTAACCCCAGGAACTAAATCATATAGTATAAAAATGGTAATATAATTGGAAGATGAAAATAAAAAACTTAGGATTTGAAATCAAATTGAAATCATCAACTTTAAATTCCAAAAGTAGAAATGGAAGAAAAGAGACATGGTTTTATTTTAATATGAAATAAGCTTTCAACATCAAAATTATAAATGTTGTTGTTTTAGAATTATTGTGACCAGTACACCTCAAAATGTGGCCACCTCAAGTGTTTAATCATATTTATATCATACCTGAGATTCTAGATTATGAAATATGTACTTTAAGTTTAGTACAACTTTTCTATGAGACTTAATGAATAAATAGGGGTGAGTGAAGTTTGCAGCCATGTAATCTGACAATGTCAATTGTTTTATTTTTAAACAAATATGCTACGTTTTATTTTTTTATAATACTGTCTACTGACTACATAAGCAAACTCAAAGAAACTCCTGAAGGATGGCAAAATATCATTGACAAAATCCACTCCAGTTATTTATTCTTCTTCTACATTTTTCTATGTTCCTGTTTTCCTACCCATCTTACACACTTTCTTATGTTCTGGGGAAGACTGCATTTGAAGAATTAATTTAGTCAAAGATCAAAATGTCAAATTTTAGGGGACTAAAAGTAATTTATAGCAAAATTAGATTTCCTAAATTATTAAAAACTTAATAGTGGGTCAATGCAGAGAGAGCAGAGAGAGAGAGAGAGAGAGAGAGAGAGAGAGAGAGAGAGAGAGCGTACATTTGTGTGAGAGAAGAAAAGTGCCTGCCATTAAGGCAGGTTGGGGGGGTTGGGGTGATGGGAGCGAATCTGGGTACATTAGTGTTTAGAAATGTGCACTTGTGGATGGATGGGTGTTGGAACACTGTATGACTGCAACCCGATCAGGAAGGGCTTTGTAATTATCTCATGGTAAATATAATTTAAAAAAATAATAATGGGTGCACATTTTTAGTTTATATATGTCACAGTTATTCATACAAAAGTGTATAGATATAAGTGTAAATTTGTGTGTATTTATACACTTTTGTCTGTGTGTATATGTGCATATATAGTAAAATGTATGCTTGTTAAAATATATATTATATATATTCTTTCTTCTTTTGTCTTGTTTGGAGCCATACCTCGCTGTACTCAGACCTTAATTCTGTTAAGACTGAGGAGACCAAAGTCACATTAGCTACATCTAAGGCAAGTGCCTATTTTGTATTACCTCTCCAGTTCCAGTTCTATAAACAAATAATATTTTATTAAAATAAAAAAAAGTTTTACTACACTACTGACTCATGTTAGCATTTAACATACTTTAAAATTATTTTATTTTAAAATGTCAATTATTTTAAATATAAATATATAAAATAAGAAATTTAAAAATAATAAGTCTTGAAATTCTCAGATTAATCAGAAAGCTGCATAAATTAATAGCATCTCCTGACTTTTGATCATTTAATGGCCAGAGTAATTCATGATCAATCTTGAATGAGTCTTTAATTTCTTTTCAGTTATGCATGACAGAGTCATACACATAAACCAATTGGTATATTTTTTCTCAGATATCAATGTTTATATTAGATCTTGAAGACTGACAAAGACAGGAAGCAAGAAAGAATGCAATGTACGTTCAGAAGGATGGGTTTGTTTGTTATAATGGTAACTTTGGAAAATATTAAAATCTATCACCCAGGACCTAACATTTTATAAACACATGTTTTAACTACTGACATTCTTCCAAGATGACCTTGTGAATTTCAAGTTCTATCTACTGAAGGAGAACATGCAACATTCACTGTCACTGTATCACTGTCTTCCCATTCGTCATCTATTTGCTCGAGCTGGCACCAGTAATATCTCCTTATGACCTGTCTCATGCAAGTGGAGCCCAAGGGCACCTGCTTGCTCCAGGAACATAAAGAGCCTCAAACCATTCCATCAGGTCATGGGAATGAGGTCTATAATTGTTATTAGTATCTGGCATATCAAATACAACACGGGTAGCTTGCCAGGCTCTGCCGTGCGGGTAGCATACTCTTGTAGTCATCTCTAAATCCAGCATTTATTGTTGAACCTAGAGCCGGGCTGTGATAGGCTGGTCTGCTGGGTGGAGTTCTGACAAGGGGTAAGTCTGGGTGTGGAAAATGGAGGCCCTCATGGAGTGGGGGGTCGTTTGGCTTGTTGCAAGGCTCTGCTGGGTTGCGGGCCAGGGCTAGAACCCGCCATCCCTCCCTGGCGCCTCCTGAGTGGCTGTGCACAGGAAGAGCCAGTAGCAGCCCTGCCCCATGTCTGTCTCTGGATCAGCATACCTGGGCCGGATTAAAAAGACTGCAGCAGGGTGGATCTCAATGAGCCAGGCTGTGATAGGCTGGTCTGCTGGGTGGAGTTCTGACGAAGGGGAAGTCTGGGTGTGGAAAATGTAGGTCGTCATGGAGTGGGGGGCTATCTGGCTTGTTGTGAGGCTCTGCTGGGGTGGCGGGCCACGGCTAGAATCTGCCATCCCTCCCGGGTGCCTTATTAGTGGCTGGGCACAGGGAGAGCCAGTAGCAGCTCTGCCCCATGTGTGCAACATTACGCAGCAAAAATAATATTGAGTTTTTAGAATTTAGAAATTAGAATTTAGAAAAAAATGAGGCCTCGAGAATATATTCATACTATGTATTAGACAAGTAAAATAGAAATAAGAAATGAATAAATGTGAACAGGTAACAGGAAAAAAAACTTATGATACCCAAGCTCTACTTATTATTCCCATGCTACCAACTCATTTTATGAGGTGTCCCTTTATTTTGCTTTTGCTGGTTTGTTTTTAACTCCCCAGAGTGGGTGCACATTCTTGGGCGTATTGAAATACCAGGTAGATGCGTAGAGTGGATGGAGCAAGTTCCCATTCCAACAACCTGCTCCAAAGTTCCATTTAACATAAAATAGAAATGGTTTTTACATTACTGTCTTCAGATAGATCTTTCAGGTGTTAAACTAATAAGAACACTTGATCTTAATAAAAAAGGCTAAGAAGCTGTGATATGTCCCCTTATGTCCTGACTCAGAGAACCCAAGAATGTGGTAACAGAAACCTCAGGGGTAAATCCATCCAAGAACAGAGAGGGTCTTCCTTTATTTTCTCTCACGCAAAGTTGACAGAGGCAGCAAGATGTTATTAAAACAAAAGGCAGCATGGTCTTGGTATTTAACCTTACCGAGTTGTCTCTATAGCTCCAGCAAGGTGTGGAAGAATGATCTAAATTTCCAAGTTATCCAAGGAGGGTAATAGTGCGTGTCACAAGGATGAGTGAAAAATGACAACTTCCTAGATGAACATGAGACACACCAAAACTGTGCTGTATCCTTGATTTTCTCGCTAAAACAGATATAAAATGTTTAAGCATCTATCAATGGATAGTGCATGATGTTATCTAATTATCACAAAATACAAGCACTATTAATAGAGACCATAGGTAAATTCAAACTTAAAACACATTAATTTCATTGATTATGTTTCTTGACTCTGCTTTATGTACTTGAACGCAGTTGTTTATGGACTGAAACATGATTCAATGGATGGATCCCATTTAATGAATATTTATTTACTAGATACATTAAGCTCAGCTTGTAAGTATGTTAGTGAAAATCTTATTTTCAACAAGTTCTGAAGTATGCATTTATTCAAATTCCCTTTGAGTCAATGCTTTTTGGCTTCGAAGAGGTATGCACTTTCTGTGACCCACTGTAAGGATATGTGTCAAGAAAATTATGGTTAAATCCTGGCACTATGACTCTAACAAAGTTTCCATTGTATGTTAAAGTTGATAATGCACATATGCAATTAGATTCCATTATCCATATAAAAGATGCTTAAAAGCTTTCAATAAAATAACCAGGTTCAACATTAGAGCTTCAAGCCAATTTAATCAGAGTTATGTGTTTGCAGTTTTGTTAAAGGAAAAATTGCTTATGTCCTAGAATGATAACATTGGACAACTACAACAGGATTATTCTTAATGAAGCCAAAACAATTGTACTCATAAAATGAAGACTGAGCATATTTTAATCTGAGAGGGAAGCTACTTTCTAATGAAGTAGCTAAAACCATGCAACAAGCACAGCACCACTCGAATAATTATTTAAGTGACCTAGAAAACAAGATGCTTGACATTACTTCAAGATATTACTCAAAAAAAAAGATTTGAGTAGAAGTCCTGGATAATCTTCTCCATTGCCTTTCTGGAAGATGTGATAGATCCATCAGGGCGTCGGAGGGCAGTCATCTTGGTCTTATAGTTGGCGAAGGACAGGCGGGCAGTGCGAATACTTTTCCCGGCTTCTGCTGCATCTTCCAGTATTTCTGCTCTTCTGTCTTTGAGGTCTGCTTTTATCGCTTCTCTGCACTGTTTAGCAAGCTTGGACGTTAGCATTTGGTCTCCTGAGGCTCGCGCCTTGCCACGCTTGGCGAATGAGCTCGAGAGTTTCTGAAGACAAGCCGCCCTTGTGTTTTTTTCTCTCTCGGCATTCTTCGCACAATCATGGAGGTGCTGAACCAGTCGGTTGTATTCTTCATCGATGTCATCAATGATGGTATCTTTCCATGTTGCCGCAATGGTGCTAAAGAGTTCCCAGTTGGTGGTCGCTCTGGGAGTTCTCTTCTTAAACTTTGCAGCCTTTTCTCCCGTTGCGGGAAGTAGAATTTTGCACGAAGGAGACGGTGGTCCGATCCTGTCTGGAATTTGGGAACGACAGCAACATCGGGTCAGACAAAATCGTCGATTGAAGATGATGTGGTCGATTTCATTGTGGAACTGTCCACCAGGAGATTCCCATGTCCAACGTTTCGCTTCAGCCTTCTGAAACTGTGAGTTCCCATGAATGGTCTTGGTGGACATGATGAACTCAGATAGTCTCTCACCCTGTTCGTTCCATTCTAGGCCATGGGTCCCGATGTGGAGTTCTTCAGCCGATCTTCTCGGTCCTATCTTGGCATTAAAATCACCGACTATGATCTTGTAGAAGGTGTGATCTTTTTTATAGAACTCCTCCAATTCCATGTAGAATTTCTCAATTTCATCTTCTTTGTATGTGGATGTTGGTGCATAGACAATGAAGATAGAAATTGCTGGCAGTGGCCACATCTCCTCAAGTGTAATCGCCCTATTCGGTTTGTTAGGCATTCAAATGAATCAATGTTGACAGCCATGTTCGTGTTGACAAGGACACCAATGCCACCGACGCCTCTTTTCATCACATGTTCCAAGGAACAATTCTTCTCCGTGTCAAATACAGCATGATGCGACTGACGCCTCCTCGTCTCAGTCAGACCAATGATGTCGTGACTTGATCTTTCTTGCTTGCAGCATCAGATCCTCAATATATGCTTCTACTCAATATATGCTTCTACTCAAATCTTTTTGATAGCCACATCCACCTGCCCACATACCAAATTCCACAGGATGGATACGTCATTCCCAACGTTCTCCCTTCTGAAATAAGACATGCCATCTCATCGGTAAAGAAGGGAACAGCACCAGGCCCAGACAAAGTCAGACCCGAACATCTGAAGAATCTGCCATCGGTGCTCATCAATACACTAGCTCGGCTCTTCACACGCTACCTGTCCGAATGCAAGGTGCCCTCCCAATGGAAAACCAGCAGGACAGTTCTACTGTTCAAGAAGGGAGACATTCATGACATCGGCAACTATCGCCCCATCTGCCTGTTGTCTGTCATCTACAAGCTGTTTACACGAGTCATCCTGAACAGGATTAGCAGAACACTAGATGAAGGTCAACCATGCGAGCAAGCAGGTTTCCGGAAAGGATTCAGCACAATCGACCATATCCACACAGTAACCAAGCTCATTGAGGTTTGTAGGGAGTACAAGATGCCGCTCTGTCTCACGTTCATTGATTTACAGAAAGCCTTTGATTCTGTGGAAACTGAAGCAGTCATCGAAGCCCTAGTCAAACAGGGTGTTCAAACCCAATACATCAAGATCCTTCATGAGCTGTATTATGGATTCACCACCAGGATCTCACCATTCTACAAAGAAGTGATCATTGATGTCAAAAGAGGGGTTCGACAGGGTGATACCATCTCACCAAAACTCTTCAGTGCCACCCTCGAGAACATCATGAGACAATTAGAATGGGAAGGAATGGGAGTGAAGATAGATGGTCGGCAACTACACCACCTCCGCTTCGCTGATGACATTGTTCTAATAACACCAAACATTAGCCAAGCGGCACAAATGCTGGCTGACTTTGACCGAGAATGTGGAAAGGTAGGTCTACAGCTGAATCTGAAGAAAACTATGTTCATGAGAAATGAACTAGTTCCAGAGGCCCCATTCTCTCTCAATGGAACAAACATCTCTGAATGCAGCAGTTATGTGTACCTAGGTCGAGAAGTCAACATGATGAATGACCTAAAACCTGAGCTGCGCAGGGAGGAAGAGAGCGGCATGGAATGCCTTCAAAGGCATCGAAGAAATAGCTAAAAGGACAAAGAACCTCCGGCTCCGGGCACATCTCTTTGACTCCACCGTTCTCCCTGCATTAACATACGCCTCAGAGACCTGGGCCCTACGAAAGCAGGATGAGAATGCTATTCGGGTCTCCCAGAGAGGCATCGAAAGAGCTATGCTTGGAATATCACGTCTCACTCAAGTGAGAGAAGGAATCCGGAGTTCTGACCTCCGTCGCTATTCCAGAATCAGGGACGCTGTCTCGTTTGCCAAGGCATCGAAAATCAGATGGGCTGGACATGTAATGCGATTTGGAGACAACCGCTGGACTAGTGCCGTTACCGACTGGATCCCACGGGATGTCAAAAGATCACGTGGCCGCCCACCTACAAGATGGTCAGACTTCCTTGTTAAGACCCTGAAGGAACGGTTTGAGGCTCTTCATATTCCTGAATCAACCAGATGCCATTGGGCTACATTGGCACGTGATAGGGTCCAATGGAAATGTTACTGGCGCCCGCTCGAGCAAATCGATGAGTAACGGGATTCAAGTGATTCAAGTGATTACTCAAAAGTCTGTACAAAAGTCTGTATATGGAACATTGCTATCTTTCTAAAGTTTCGTTTGTATAACAAAATCTATTTGTTAACTCATAGTTGCTTGCTTTCTAAAACAATATTTTATAATCAAACATATTTTTGTATAGTTGTGAAGTAGATATCCTGGAGTCCTTCTCATTATATACTCCACTTTAGGTTTTGTAAGTTGAGTATTATTTTACAGGCGCCACTCTCTGCAATGCTCAAGTGGCCCTGACAGTTCTTTGCTTTTTTTTTTCAGTCACACCGGTGATGCTCAGGGTTAATCCTGACTCTGCACTCAGGAATTAATCCTGAAGTGCTCAGGGGACCATATGGGACCATATGGGATCAAACCTAGATCAGCTATGTGTAAGACAAATGCCCTACCTGCTGTACTGTGACTTGGCCTAGTTCTTTTTATTTGAAGATACAGGAAGAGCAATAGAAAACAAATAGGGAAAACATATAGAATCCCACCATGTTCAATAAGCTAAAATAATATCAGCAAAGACATAAACAACCCAAACAGTTCAGTATATGCTCAGACAATGATTTTAGTTAAACCATGATGAGGATGTTCAATAAGTTCAAAGAACCAACAGCAAAAGGTAGTCAACAAAGCAAAGGTATCTATCAGAATGTACATAAAATGAAAATTTTACCACAACCAGAAATTACAGAAATAAAGAGAATGGCAGGTTGTATAAAACAGAAAATCAGTAGAAACTGAATAGCAAAATAACAGCAGCTGAAGAAAAGATGAAGGAGCTCCATGATGAGAAGAAGGAAACTGATTGGAAACAACAGAAGGTAGAAACTTCTCTACAAAGAAGCAAATGGTATAATAGAGAACTATGGTATGAGTTCAAGAGGAAAACAAAAAATCATCATAATCCATGAATAACAGAAAGCAAGATTGATGAAAAAAACACAGTTAAGAAATTATTATTGATAAGAAGATCCCACACTTGAAAATATAGGCAGCAAGATTCAGTAGCACCAAGATCCAGCAGTTTCAATGGTTCCACAGAAAATAGATTCAACAACAAAAAAAAATTTGGAAAATTAGGAAAACTTAGAAAAGTTCAAGACTATTGAAAGCAGCAAGATCAAGAAAGGACTTTTATACAAAGGAGATCCCATAAGATGCACAGCAGGTCTATCAAACAAGACTCTCTGATCCAGAAGAGTATGGAAAGATGTACAAAAAAAAACTCAACAAAATGAACACCTCACCTTACCTAAATGAACACCTCTAACCAGTGAGATTATCATTCAAGATTTGAAGGAAGAACACAGAGCTCCATGAACAGGAAATTTATAACTTTAAATGGTATTGCTTTAAAACCAATTTTAAGAGGCATACAAGGAGCTCTTTTAAAGGACAAGAAAAACTTCCCAATATGTGGTATCGAGTATGGTACTCAATAATGGTGCATTTGTTTGTCCACTGCTAGATTTTTATTGTTATTGTTGTCTGGGACACCTACAGGTACTCAGGGATTACTTCTGGCTCTGCACTCAGGAATCACTCCTGGCAGAGTCTGGAGAACCATGTGGTGCTGGGGATTCAATCTGGGTTGGCCTTGTGAAAGGCAAGATACAACCCTATACACTATCTCTCCAGCCCTGACCTTTATTAGATTATAAAATGATTGAAACATAGAACTCAATCATCACAATTGACTTTTATCAATTTATTTTCTGATAATTCTGTTTTCCATGCATTCAAGTTTGGTTGATGCAAGTACTATGAAAAAAATTGTTATTTGGCTATCAACAGGGTAGGCTGGGTGTCGGGAACTTGGGGACATTGGTGGAGGGAATGGTACATCTCTGGTGGTATTGGTGTCAGAATAATGAATGCCTGATACAACTCTATTAAGAATAACATTGTAATTCACAATGTTTTAATACGAATTTTCGATCACGATCACGATCTTCCCGTTAATCATCTATTTGCTAGAGCGGGCACCAGTAATATCTCAATATGTCCTGTCACATGCTGTAGAGCCAAGGGCATCGGTTCCGTACAGGAACATAAAGAGCCTCAAACCATTATATTAGGTCATGAGAATGATCTAATATAATTGTTACTGGCATTTGGCATATCAAATACAACACGAGCAGCTTGCTAGGCTTGCCGTCAGCGGGAGGCATACTCTATAAACACCTCCAAATAAAGCCTTTATTGATGAACCCAGTGCTATGATGGGCTGGTCGGCTGGGTGGAGTTCTGATGAGAGGGAAGTCCAATGTGGAAAATGGCGGCGCCCGATGGAGTGGGTGGGGGGTCGTCTGGCTTGTTGTGAGGTTCTGCCGGGTGGTGGGCCAAGGCTGGAACCCACCATGCCTCCCGACTGCCTCATGAACGGCTGGGCACAGGGAGAGCAAGGGAACCGCTCTGCCCCCATGTCTGGAGTCTCTGGACCAGCATACCTGGGCCGGATTGAGGAAGAAACTGCTCCAGGGTGGGTGTCGATGATCCGGGCTATGATGGGCTGGTCGGCTGGGTGGAGTTCTGATGAGAGGGAAGTCCAATGTGGAAAATGGTGGCGCCCATGGAGTGGGTGGGGGTCGCTCTGGCTTGTTGTGAGGTTCTGCTGGGGTGGTGGGCCAAGGCTGGAACCCACCATGCCTCCCAACTGCCTCATGAACGGCTGGGCACAGGGAGAGCAAGGAACCGCTCTGCCCCATGTCTGAGAGTCTCGAATTTTAAAAATAATTTTAAAAATAAATAACTAGAGCAAAGAAAGCAGGCGAGGATTGGGTTGTGCCTCTGTGTTACAGCATGTGCCAGCCATTTATGAGACTTGATTTCATCCCTGGCACTGCAAAAAAAAGTGAATAAATAAACTAAAATCATAATTTTTTAAAAAATGAGAAAATATTTTTGAATGGATAAAATAAGTAATGCCCCTTTCTATTTATTTATTAGCAAATGAACTGTTAGGCAGATAAAAGTACAGTAAGTGCGCTTTTTTGTTGTTGGGGTCAAATTAAGCTGTGCCCAGTGCTTATGATTCTGTGCTCAATGATGATGGTTAATGGGATCCAGAGACCATGTGCAGTGCTGGGGATTAAACTCAGCCTGGACACAAGCAATGCTAACACATTACCCATTGTGCTATGCATCTTACCTTTGTTTAACAATTGATGGTCTATTCTCATTCATTTGAAGGGTGCCCTTTTTGTATTTCAAACTATTTGTTAAATTTTTATTGTTTCTTAAAACAAAGCAGTATGCTAATTAAACTAATTTTATATAATCAAACTTTGATTACCTCTCAACTAAAATGTGTATCTTACTCGAAATTTTTTTTTGTATCTTAGAAAAAGTTTATTTGTTTTCTAAGTATACATCTTCTTATTGTTGGTACCATACATAACTAGTCTGGGACAATTAGCACCTTAGTTTCACTATCAGTTTCTTTGTATTTCAGCAGCAAAGCTTATGGCCAAGAATGAACTAGTTGGTTCCTGTTACAGAAAAAGCTTAAGAACCATGCAAAGAAACATGACAGAAAAAACTTGGGACACAAAGTGACAATGCGTGAAATGTTCACAGTGACAAAGATGAAGGGTTTTGACATAACTGACAGTCCATTTTTCACTTACCTCTGATGCCTCTGGCTTCAAATCAGAGGGGAAAAAAACATTATAGAGTGAAGAATCAGTAGGAGGTACAATCCAGTATGGCTGTTATTTAACTGAAAAAGAATAGCATAAGTGAACTATTAAAGACTTTACCTTTAATACTGAGGAATAGTAGACATACTGAATTTTCATTGAGTAATACATAATTGATTTGTTACTAAATTTCTATTTTAATATTTTAATCCATGATTTTCTCATATTATACTAAAACTTCATACAACATAAATACAGCAAGCAGTGACTAGAAAGGAAAAACTGTTTTATGGTAAATTTTTATTACATCTGTATTGCATGCAACCAAGAGAACCTTAGCAGTCTGCTTTAATGACTATAAATTTTGGACAGTTCTCTTCCTAACTATTGACTCCTTAATCCTTTATCTTAAAGAATATTCTTTGTTACTGTTTAGGAATTTTATTTCCTTTGAGCAACAGAGTTACACAGGGATGCAAATGAACAAAGCGGAGTTTATTGTGCTGGCTAGACAGGGTTCAGCTCCCACATGGACGTACAGGTCTGAACAGGCAGGAGGGACCTTGAACCTCCTCCAAAGGCCCCTTATGAAGGCTCCTCCTGTCCATCACAACAGGGCCTGCACAGAACATAGCCATTAGTTTGTAATATCTTATCTCCACCTATCCACGCAAGGTATATTGCTCCTTAGCCTATAGGCGTGCTCACATGAGCAAGTAGGCAAGGCAAGTCCCGCACATACACAGGGTCATCTCCCTTGACCTGTCCATCCAGGCGGGGCATGCCCTCCATGAGCCCATCCAGGACTGGCACGTCTCGCATGCTCACTGGCCCTGCCCACATTCCACAGGCCCCTGTCCTGTTTAAGTTATCCTGGGTAAAGAGGCAATAGTACCCAGGGTGGGTGGAGGGGGCTCTTACTAATCTCTGTTGGGGAAAATCTGAGACAAACTACTATTTTTCATTGCCTATCCTTTCACTTTGTAAAGCTTATAGTGGCTGAGGTTTATTTAACCCTTTGGCAATATTCATGCCTTTTTAAAAAGCTTCTTGACAATTTTATACCCTCTCTCTTTCTCAAATATCTATGTGCCATGGTTTGAAATGTAATAATCAAGGAGGATTAGGTGCCTATTTTTCAATTTATTAAGAAAGTAGGAGATTGATTTTCATCAGTAACAGTTATCAAGTTCAGAAGGTGCAATGACAAAAAAATGGGAGAAAGGGTGGTAGAAAGAAGGAAGATCTCACATTTTTTTTCAGAAGAGTTTAATAATTCAAAATAATAATTCAAATAATTTATGGCAGAGCCTGGCAAGCTACCCATGTCGTATTGATATGCAAAAAACCAGTAACAATTAGGGGACCTCATTCTCATGACTTGAAGGAATGATTTGAGACTCTTCATGTTCCTGGAGCAAGCAGTTGCCCTTGGGCTACACTAGCATGTGACAGGACATATGGAGATGTTACTAGTGTCCGCTCAAGCAAATTGATGAACAATGGGAAGACAAGTGATACAAGTGAAATTGAATAATTCGGACTGGGGTTTGTCCCTTTTTCTCCTACTGCGATATCTTGATGAAAGTCTTTGCCTGTCAAAATTTATCCAGCAGTATATTTTCTTTGAGGTATTAGCTACATTTTGCATGTACTTAAAAAGCTACACTCATTCATATAAAATTCCTCCACACAGAATATTGATTTATTAGTCCCATAGGTATATTTTTTATATTTGATATGTGTCAGAGTTTTGGAATGTATAAAAAATAGGAAAATACAGTATCTTTATTTCTTTTTTTAGTATATTTATTTCTTATATTTTACAGATAGTAAATCTTCAGATTCTCTTTGTAAAATATTGTCGGGGCCCCTGGCAAGCAGCTCCCAGCATAAGGGAGTCCTTGATCTTGCCAGACTTTATATCCCTGAAAAAGGAGAGGGAAGGACATGGGAGAAGCTTCTGCCTTGCCTCTGCTGAGAAAGGAAAGAAAGAAAGACACCACCGCGGGGAGAGGGAGTTGCAGGGGGCGGTTCTGGAGAGCAGTTCCCATTTATTGAGCATAGCTTAGGGCTTCTTACACAAAATTTTCTGGGTAGAGGGGATACAAAGCACAGATAGTATCCTGAGTCATTGCAGCAAAAGTATTCTGAAGGCCAGGCACATCCTGTCCTGTAAATAGGTGTTTTTCTCTTTATGGATGTAAACATTTGGGCTTTCAGAAGTTTTGTTACCTTGAAAAAATAGCCCATTTCTGGGTCCCCTTCTTAAAGCCTTAAGGTGGGAAAGAGCCAGGTCCCAAGACTAGCTGCTTAGTGCCCAACAAATATAAGCAAGCAAGAAAGATCTGTGAGTGAGAGAAAGAATGTGTCTCGCCTGGAAACCATGATCTACCCAAGTTTTGTGCTTGCTTATTTTTGTTTACTTGTCTTGTTTACTTTCTGCTTGCTTGAATTTCCTAATCTAGAACCCAGAATGAATCTAAATCCTTTAACAAAGTTACAGACTGAAATTTAAGACTGCTATTTTTTTACAATAATTCTGGCACCAGTGAAGAAAGAAACTTTGTTCATCAATTTGTAGTCATTTAATCATTTGCTTCATTTGCATTACTCTTAAAAATAAATACAAAGTATGAAAAGTTTAATAGGTATTTCATCTTTCTAGTCATTGCCATTTATAAAGGAAGATCTATAATACGTGTTTTATATATTTCAGAAAAATTAGAAGTGTGCTATCCCTAAATTATCTCATTTACATGACCCTATGACTATAGTGGAAGCTTTGGGGAAGAATAAGCAAATGATATTTTGCAGGTAAACATTCTTAGTAAGCAATGGAAGCTACATTAAAGAATGCAACAAACACCAGAAGGGTACACAAAAGGAACAGACACCCCAGGTAGATACTTGATGAAAAGATATTATATGGAGTAAATATTTGATTTTGGGCAGGCACATTCATTGTGATATTCATTATAGAACAGTAAGAAGTGTATTTGTTTCAGTGCCATCATGAGGTAAACTGGTATAATCAACCTATTAGTTACAGGCATTTCAGCATGTTGAAAAGGAGTCAAAGAGTGAAAGAGCAGATTTCGCCGACATCCTGAAATAATGATACCTCTAATACACTCTACTTCAGTTTAAAAAAAATCAAATGAAATATCCTATAAGGTAAGAGATATGAAGAGAAATCCAATAAACTTTAGCATGTGATACTTGAGAGAAAGGTGGTTGGGTGATTTCAGTTGAGCAAATCAACACTTATGGAAAAACAGTCCAGAAATGGCCAGTCACTAGGGCAATTTCCCAGGCTTAAGGAGGTCAAAATATATGAGAAACTATCTCTGGGCATGTGCTAATAACTTGGAAATTTTACTTCAACCATGAGAGAACCAAAGAAATGTAAAAATGCCAAGCAAAAAACTGTTGAGATCTGGCAACTTTATCTTGTGGATTTGTTTAAAAAAATAGTTTTCATGTAAATAAAAGAAGAAATTAAGAATATAAAATGATGATCACTGTACAATTATTTTCAATGGCCAAAAGCACTAAATTACCCAAATATTCAGCAATAAGGGAATGATTATGTAAATAATTCATTATAAAAATAATGCTAACATATCCTCAAAATTCTGTTTATAAAATTAATGGCACAGAAAATACTCATACTTTTTAGGGACAAAAGCATTATAAAATGCAATTTATCCTATTAGTATGAGTACATAGTATTTGTAGGTACATATGGAACAAAATTGGAATGTTTGCTAAAATAAAAATATTATGGTGTGAAGATTATGAATTTTTTCCCATATTTCTCTTCTACTTTTCACATTCCTTGAATATATTCTGGCTTTATAATTAGAAAACTGCAATGTTATAAAGATTAAGATATTGCTTCGCTTGTAAACTAAGTAGCCTGTTAACCTGCTACAGTCTCCTCTGGGCTAGCAGAAAATGCATTACTCTGGGTCAGAGGCTAAGCACACCATTCGTCAGGACACAGCAGGCAGTGTGAGTTTCATATTCACAATGGTTCCCTTGCCACCCACAGGGGTGATGTGGAGAAAGTATGTAGTGTTGTATAGATAATCTGTTTGTGTCATAGCCAAGGGACCCAGAGTTTAATAAATCTGGATATTTTGGAACATCTAGCAAACCTGCCCATTCTTTGCCCTAAAGAAAAGCATTATCTTCATTATAGCTTTCAGGGAACAAATTTGTCCTCCAGCCCAAGGGGGAGATTATTATCTATATCTTCTGAGGTGTTTGCTATAAAAAACATCCCAAAAAAGTAGTTTAAAACAAAATTGTTGATGTCTCTTACTAATCTCATGTGCAGAAATGAGAAGCTCAATAGAAGTAGTGTCTCCCATCACAAGACAAATTTCCAAATTCATCATCTACTATTGCTCTTCATTCTAAACTTACAGGTAAAGGCAACAGCGCCCTTTACTCATCACTTCTTGCCTTGCTATCATTGCTATCCCACTGCAATTTCAGTTGTTCATGAGAGAGCACTAGCACTTTCTTTAAAAACTAAGAATCTATAATCTCCATTCCCTCTTTTAAGACTCCATTTCACTGCTAAACAAACATTGGCTTAGTTCTCTTGGGAAGCTTCCTGCCTCCTTAATTGCCATAGGAGTCCCTGAGGCAAAGGATAAATTGATGTATCGCAGCACACAGACTATGAAGAAGAATCTCTACCCAGCAGGAACTTTGGTAAGAACGCTTTCAGTAGCCAGTCCATTTCAGGGAATCAGAATCCAAAGATGTGGCAGCATGAAATAAGACATTAGACAAAATGGAATTGTCTGATGTTGATTCATACATTACAACATCCCCTTCTGCTATAAATGAGAATCTCCAAAAATGCACAGTGTTACATCTCCATTATCTTTTATGTTTGGGAACTTGGGATTTTCCTTGCATAACTGAATTTGTGTTCTTTGTCTTTTATTTCCAAAATAAATCAAATTTCTGATACCAAGTGTAAATCAGCAAGAGTCATACCATCCACCATAGCCATAACTGAAAAACACAAGATCTACTAGTTTTGTCTTTAAGTTTGCTTGTTCATTTACTACTAATAATCATTCTAACTTCATCAGTGAAAGGAAACACATTGGAACCTGGATCATTTGGAACTTAAGGATTGACTTGGTAAAAACGTTACCTTTTAAAGAGATATTTAGGCAGAAATAACAAACTTTAGTAAAGGGTACATTGATTAGAATTACACAGCATTTTACAGAGGGAAGTGATTCTAACGCTACTCTGAGAAGATTTTATTGTCTTTTGGGGAAAGTTGGGATTTAGGAATAGCATGTTGGGTATTTGTCCCTGATTATTAACTAACCAGAGCTCTTCTTCCTGGGGTTCTACTGTGCTTGGGATTTGTCACATTCATTAACTGAATGGAGAAAATGCTCTAAGTTTAGTTGCCTAAAATCATCCAACAGTCTCATCTTTTTGTGAGTTGAAGATTTTTCATGGGATTTGAATCAAGCCATAGGTATAACCTGGACACTTGGCCACCACAACCAGTATTCTCTAAGAAATAAACACACAAAACACACATATACGCACAACACAACACACATGTGAGAGAGGTTATAAATTTGGTAAAGAGTGCCTAAAAACATTCATCTGGATAAAGGAATTATGGTCCATCTACATAATAGAATACTATTCAGCTGTTAGGAAAAATTGAAGTTGTGAAGTTTACCTAAAATGGATCGATATATGGAGACTATCATTCTGAGTGAAATTTGTCAGAAAGAAAATGACAGAAAATAACTGCATTCATTTGTGGGATATTAAAAAAAATAGTAGAGACTTATACACAGGGCTGGGCAAAACAAGGACCACGAGGACACTGTTTTGGTTAAATCTACCACAAGTATGTGAGGGACAGAGGTTAGGTAGAAAAAAAAGATAGAAAACGGACCATTATGGCAATAATGGTTGGAAATGGTAATTCCAGGCTAGAAATGAACATTGAACGTAAAGGATTATACATGATAACCCCTAAATGCATGTATTGCAAGCCACAATGTGCAAAAGAAGGGAGAAGGAGAAAGAAAGAAGAAAAGTGTCTGCCATAGAGGCAGGTGGGGGAGGAGGAGTCTGGGGAAAGTGGTGTTGGGAAGGGTGCACTGGTGGAGGAATGGGTGCTGGAATACTGTAGGACTGCATGGCAATCATGAACGGCTTTGTAGTTGAGCATTTCACCATGATATACAAATGTTTTAAAGTGTTAAAACTTGCTAAGAGAAGTGCTTTTTCAATGTGCACACAAATCATTATATTATGCACTATATTTATTTCTGCTTTTAGGCTACACCTGGCAATGATCAGGGAATACTCCTGGCCATGTACTCAGGAATTACTCCAGGCAATACTACCAGGACCATGTGGGTTGCTGGGGATCAGCCACATGCAAGGCAAGCACCCTATTACCCTGCTGTAATATCTCTTTGGCCCCGTGTTATGCACTTGGAACTTAATCCTGTACTAAGATCCTCTCCAACTGAGGAATTTCTTCATCATCTACATTTCATAAAGTTTCCATCTTTTTAAAATTAAACAAATTTTCCAAAAGATCATTTGTTAACTATAGCAACCTAAACAAGGGGAAACATATTTCTAAATTTCTAAAATGTTCTATAGATAAAAAAGAAATAATAAAACACACAATAAATAATTTAGAATTCTTATTGGACTAATTAATTAATGAGAAGGCAAATAACAATAACGTGCAACTTCCATAATTCATAACTACTAATTACTGAGAAAAATTATGAAGTAGTTTATATGGTGATTATGAAGTAGTTCTTTTTTCATGTTTCTTTTTATGTCTCTTATAAAATAAATTGCTTTAAATTCAGTTAGTGAAAATTGATGCTCAAAGTTTCCCCTTTACCCAATTATTAACTGTTAAAGGTTAAATAGTATAGTAAATATTTAAAAAAATGGAAGGTCATTACCTATATGTATGTATATATATAAATATATATAAATATATACATATACCACAACAATAGAACAGTAGTTGGGAAACAGAAGCTTAAAAGTTGCTGTTTATGATATTGAAATTCCAAAAATTAGGTAAAGTTATTACAGAGCAAACATAAAAACAAGATACATTTAGAATAAATTATAAAAGTATCTTTCTGTAAGGGAAAAACATTGGGGTGGAGGTTACAACCAATGTTGCTCAGGGTTTACTCCTGACTCTGCACTCAGGAATTACTCTTGGCAGTTCTTGGGGGACAATATGGGACGCTGGGGAAGGTGGAAGCAAACCTCCTACCCACTGAACTTTTGCTCTGGCCCCTGTGAGGAAAAATTTATTATCACATTTTATTTATTTATTTAATATCAAAGACTCTCTTTTCTTTTTTAAATTATTTTATTATACCACCATGAGATATACAATTACAAAGATGTTCATATTTGGGTTTCAGCCATACAGTGTTCCAGCACCCATCCCTCCACCAGTGCCCATCACCCACTACCAACGTCCCCGATTTCCTCCCCCCATCCCCAGCCCGCCTCCATGGCAGGTTCTTTATTTCTTTCCCTTTCTCTCTATCATATTCTCTTTTCTTTCCCTTCCAGATTGTGGATTACAGAATATATTATCACATTTTAAAGACAGTGTACATGACACAAAAGTTTTATTAATTACAAATAGCTCAATATAATATGAGGAGTTTAATTACCAAAAACACATATAGTTTATTCAAATTTTAGTCCCTTTATATAATCAATTTTAAATATTTAGTTAGTAACTACAATTTATAGGCCATCAAATTTGAACACTAATTATAGGCTATTTATACCAATATGTCTAATCTTTAATGCTCTTTTATTCTCCCCCATATAAATACATTGTTAAATTAGTATCTACCTCATGATTAAAGTTAGAACAAATTGTCAACTTAAGGACAAATATCAGGGTAGCAGCTAGACCATGTATAATTCAATATTTTAAATATGCATGTATATTGGTTATGTACGTATTAGATTGCAAATATATAAGAAACAGAATTTGCCTATAAGACTTTGCTAGCATTCTACAGACTGCCAAAGAATAATACTTAAAGCACTAAAAGTCAGTCTTGTGAAACCATGAGATCATTCAATTGAGTTAAATTAGGTTGTTAGACAGAGATTTCTCCCTAACCTCTAGTTCATCCCAGGTACTTGCACTTGATTATTTGTGGTCTGGTTTTGTTTATGAATGCTCCTATCCCATGCCAAAACTACAATATTTATAAATTTCCTAGGGAAAAAAAACTCCTTTACTAACATTATTTGTTTCACGTTCTTTTTTGCAAGACCTGCAGTGTCTTCTGATGGATTCAGAAGTAATCATATGCATGACTTAGAAGCACTTGTAAAGGAGGCAGTGGATAACCACAGGAGCCAAGTTCACCTTGGAAATGGACTCCGAAGAGTTATAACTCCGCAGCACAAAAGAAAATAACCCCAGGCCATCATTGCTGGCTGCCCCCAAACTGTGTGATACACATACAAGATGCAGTGCCACACAGTGAGAACCGAGGCTTTTAGAAGTGTGAGAAATGCTGATAAAAGAGAGTTGTTGGCGCTGGGGAAAGGATACACTTTCAAAGTAGGTAAAAGCGACCAGTGCAAATTATACCTTAGAGATGTAGAGTTCAAACACAGCCCTTCACCTGAACTGCAGCTGAGGGCGAAAGAGACTTCTGCCAGGCATTTTTTTCTCATATAGTCATTTATGTTCTTTAAGTTAATGTTAAACACAAAAAACAACCATTTCCAAAATACAGCATTTTGTTATTTCTAGAGTTCAGGAAGTGAAAATTCCATATTCTCTTCTTGAGAGCACATTTTTTCAGGACTGAAAAAAAAATCATTGAAAACTTCTGAAAATATCATTGTGCTTTTTTTTTAAAATCACTCTTTGCTTTTGGCACTGAAAAAACTAAGAAATTGCAAAGGGATATATGATACTATTATGGCACTTTGAATGCATTAACCTTAGTAAATCTCATAGCTATTTTGATGTTTATATAAAATCTATCATTAGTATTTGCACAGGACATTAGCATGCTATTAGCAGCTTCTTCTGTCAAGGGGTACTCAGTAAGGTACTCAATAAATAGTGCTTCCTGGGTAACAGAGTTTGAGAACTGCATGCCATACTGTTGAGTGCTGTAACTGCTCAACAGACATTATACTGTCAGTGCAACTGGAAACAATAAGTAAAATAGTAGGTAAAGCTGTGTTCTCTTAAAACATTTTTTTAACAAAACACAAGCAGTGTTTTGTAAACACCGCTTTGACTGAGCTGTACTTTATTCTTCCTAATCTAAGGTATTCTCTTGCAACTATTGTTACAGATGAGAGTGAATTTGGAATGAAAGGACAGTTGATCTGCATTGTGTTTTTTACTTCTTACATTACATCTGTAATCCCTTATGTTGTTTTTAATTTTATGTGCTGTAATGTCTAATATTGGCAGTGATAGAGTTTCATGCATACACACAATGCTCTAATACCACAGCCTCTACAGAGCAGCGTATCTTCAACCTAGTTGCCCTATCACCTGATAATGTCAGTTCTGTAGACCAGTTTCTTATAGCTGAATACTATTTCTTTGTGTAATTTCACACAATTTCTTTATTCACTTATCTCTTGTTGGGCCCTTGGATTGCTTACAGGGTTTCTTCTGTTCCATTTGTTTTTTTCTGCAAGTCTTGTCACAAAATGCTCTTAATATCACCTTTTCATTGTCTGTTTTTTTTGTTCACTTGAAATACTGATCCTTCAGAAATTTCCATTCTAATATATTCTTTGTTGGTTGTGGTAGTAGGGGATAGAAGTTTGGGACACACCTATCTGCCTGGTTTAGGTCCAGGCTCTGTGTACAGTGATCGCTTCTGGTGGTAGTATGCAAGGCAAGCACTCACTTACTGTGCTTTCTCTCTCTCTCTCTCTCTCTCTCTCTCTCTCTCTATATATATGCACATATATTTACATATATGTATATATATTTATGTCTATATACATATATATGTCTATATATTTAATGAGTGGAATGTTACCACATGGCACAATTAGAAACTATTGTTTATACTAAAACATATTACTGAACCATTTGAAATAAAAAAATAAAATATCTGCCATCATAATTAGTCTGGTTATTTTGTCTCTACTAATATGTTAAGACATAATTTTCAAAATTATATTTTGCTTGTTTCTTTCAATGCTTTTTGGTCAATTATCTAGTTTTCTTCAGTCTTAGATCTATATTATTTTTCTATTAAGCATTGTGTTAATACTTGCAGTCATTGTGCCTTCTTATTTATTCAACTTATTAACGTGTATATTATACAACAATGGAGTTCCTAAAATGTGCCTCTCATTTCGCACACAAATCATTCTCAAATATGGTATAAATTTTATGAATATAATTTTTGCTTTGCAAAAAAAGCCTGCTGGACAACAATAAGCTTGCTTAAGCTATTTGATGAAACCTTTAATCCCATATCTCTTTCACACCTTTTAAATTTAATTATCTCTTTCAAAACTTCCTTCATGAGCATTTTAATGCATTATCTGTTTAACCAAACATTCAAAAAATCTAATATGCCTGAGAATATGCCTCACATTTAAAACATAATATGGTTGGTTAGAAAATTATAGTTTAAAAAATACTTTATCTAGATGTTAACCAAGGAAATCTAACATATTTATTTGTGGAATAAATAAATTTGGAAAATTCGGATAATTGGGGATTGGACCATACCTGACACTGTTCAGGACAGACTCCTGGCTTTGTAATCAGAGACCATTGATGGCAGTGTTTGGGGAACTATATTTAGTGCCGCAGATTAACCCGGTTCAGTCTCATGCAAGGCAAGTGCTTTGACTCCTATAACACCTCTTTGTCCCAACTCTATGTTATTATAATTCCACTAGTTCAAAATATTAGTGAACGATTTTGTCTTGATCAGATCAAAGCCAGAGGTTGAATGTCCTGCATGGACCCAGGGATGTGGAACAGATTGGTTTTTCTGGTTTCTGACAGATCATGATCCTAGAAGAGAGTCAGACACTTGTATGCACCATAAATACTTGCCATTTTAATTCAAAGTAAAAGGAAAAGAAAATAAATATAAGAAAATAGAAAATGTTTGTGGAGCAATGAACATGACTGAGGGACTTGATACTTTTGAATTAATATATGGTTTAATGTATCAACATATAAGAAGAGAAAATACAGTATGACTTTTTTTCTAATTCAGAATACAATTAGTTTGCATCTTTAATTAAATCTGAAGAGATACCTAGACAAGTACAAATGGTATTGTTTTTCTTAAGAATGTGAATAAACTCTTAAAATTCTCGATGAGTGCTAGAAGAGAAAAAATTAGAAAAATACAGGGCAAATGATGAATGTTACTTATTTTCAACTTCTTTATCTTTTCTCTTCATCATTTTTCTGCTAACTGCTCTCTATCAATATTAGCATTGGTATAATTATCTGTGATAATCATTTGGAGTTTCAAAACTAATGAAGTATAGTCAGTAAGTTGCCCATCTTGTTGAATTAGAGCACTTCACTTTTGCTTGTCATTACTGTATAACTAATTATTATTACTAAGCTTTAACAATCTGTATCACTTAAAGTGTTTACATATAGAAATTTACATGTCACAAAAATCACCATTCAAAAACTCAAAGTCGAGCTAAAAGTTAGCTATATTTTCAATAAACCTTTAAAGAAATATCTCTTTTCACATCATTAATAAATCAACACTCCATCAATAAATCATCACCTCAGATACAATGAGATGTTCTGTAGTGGAAACTTTTCTTTCTTACACTTCTGACCTTTAATCCCCAAACTGCAACTCTTTTAGCAAGGTGTTTTTTTCTGACATTTCCTATATCATTATATTTGCAGTTTGCTTAATCTTACCACTCTTGATAATTTCTTCAGATCCTTTGAATTCATGCACATGTGGCTGCAGATAAAGGATCTGAGACACATCAGGAATCTAATTTTTTCTTGACAACTACATTATGTCACCTCTTGAGTTTGTACATTTTACATTTCCATGTTTTTTCCTGATTTGATTGACACTCACATATGAAATTGCCTTTGCTCTTGAATACATTTTCTTGATTATCCCCTCAAGTACTCACCCGCAATAAGAGACTATACTCTGATTTTAGAAGCAAATATTCTAATAATTAATAAGAAGCCTATGTTATACTTACATGGTGATGTTAAGAAATAGCCTTTAATTTAAGTCTTTGGTTTATCAGTACTGTAATTCAGTTTGATGCTTTCAATAACAAACTTTTCATTTTAACATCATATAATGTTTACTTTACATAATATTCCATTGTACTTTGACTAGTCTAGATCAATTTTGACAAGTCATTTTAATATGTGCATCTTATTTATATAATGCAAATTTGTAACAAAATAAAGTACATCTGCACAAAACCTGATTAATATATTGAATCACGTACCAACACATCATGCTTTCATCAGAAATCACTGACTTCAAGATAGAAAAGATGTGAAGAAGCAGTATTTAAAGTAAAAATTAGACAACTTTATTACATAAATCAAAATAAGACTCTTACCTTTACTTTGCAAAAGATAGTGCCTAGAAGGGGATATGAACTCGAATGATAATCATTCTTAATCATTTGATTAAGACATTTTCTTGACCACTGTACTAGCTTTCTAGGACTTCATAACAAATTACAACATAGCAGATAACATTTTTAAAAAGTGTTTTCTTACATTTCAAATTCTTGAAGTCACAAATTAAAAGATTTTCAGGGACTTGCTTCTTTTGAAGGCACTAGGGAAGAATATTTATTTTGTCTCTTTGTAACTTTTGGTCATAATCAGTAATTTTGTAATTCACGAACTCTTACTGCATCATGGCAATCTGTCTCCATATGATCTCTTCCCATGTTTTGATCTTTAAACTGTCTTTCGTTTAAATACACATCCTGAAATTGTCACCCACCCTAATCTAGAAGTACTTTCTAAAAATGTATGAAATATATAAAAATGACTAAAGTAAAATCATATTTGCTATTCTCAGTGGACATGAATTTTATCATCTCCTTAAACAATGTAAAAGATGGAAAAGAAAATACTTAAGAAAAGCAATTTTTTTTTGCTAGAGTATGCTCTTTAGTTTCATTTTTAAATGTGTGTTATTGAAGAAACAGTGGCCTGAGAGATACTTAAACAATGTAGGAGAATAGAAAGGAAATATTCCAGGAAAATAATTATCTTCGCTAGAGTATGCTCTTTATTTTTTATTTTTTAGAAATTCTTTATTGGAAAAGCAGAGATAGAACAGGGGTTAAGGTAAATGCCTTCTTTGTGGTAGAGCAACAAATGTCCCCCAAATATCACTGGATGCAACTTTGGAGATCCTTAGATACTGCTTGGTGTGGATCTGGGTAACCCTGGGCACATTACACTAGTAGTCATGGATTGGGATCCCCAGGACCACAGGTCAGCCTCAGTAATGCAAGCACCTCAGGACCTAAGCAATACTATATCTTCAAACCCTTGCACTGAACTTTGATTTAAGAATTACTGGGAAGAGCACTGAGAGTAGCATTTGGAGGCTTTCAGTCCCCAAAATTCTTTATTGAAGAAACGTTACATTATGACATGGAGTTTAAGATTTTAAGTTTCAGTTGCACATCATAATTAATCATTGTCTGTATATACTACATTAATTTTACCACTAATTCCAGTTCTCTCCTCATCATGCACTTGACCTCTTTTATCTGATTTACCTAACTTTCTTTTTTCATTCATTACCTGTTAACCACTAACTTTTTCTTTTTATGTTTTTATTGTGCTGAGTTAACTTTTTTGTTTCTTTTATGTATCACATATAAAGAAAATTATAATGTTTTGTCTTTATTGTTTTGACTAATATACTGGGCATAATGCTAAGTTTTTCCATGTTATTTCAAAAGACAGGATTTGTTTCTATTATAGCTTAGTAATATCCCATTATGTATATGTCCTTCATGCACAGTCATTTATTATGAACACTTAGGTTGTTCCAAACCAAGGTTATTGTAAATACTTTCTCAAATGCATCACACTTTCAATTAGTGATTTTATAATCTTTGAAGAAATAAAAATATATGATCCCTGGATTATATATAATTTCAGGTTTTAATTCCTTGAGAAAAATGTTCCACAGCTTTCTATAATAACTGCATAATTGATAACAACAAGGTTCTCTTCTCTCCAACACTTATCATTTGTTTTTGGATAGTAGCCTTGTATAATCAGAAGATGATAATCAATTTTTCTCTTTGGGTCACACCCAGTGCTGCTCAGGGTTTACTCCAGCTCTGTGCTCAGGAATTACTCCTGGCACTGGGTGGGGGACCATATGTGACAATGACTATTGAACCTGGATGAGCCACATGAAAAGCAAATGCTCTACACTTTCACTCTTGCCCCAATAATCAAATTTTATTTAAATTCTGCTGTCAATGATATGCTGAACACCTTCTCATGTGCCAATTGACCATTTGTGTGTCTTCTTTTATGAAGTATTCATTTAGATCTTCTGACTTCTTTTCTTTTTTTTTCTCACTGTTCTTGAGTTTTATAACTTTTGTACGTGCCCTGCCAGATATGCCACTCCCAGCCTGCCTTCATAGCAGGCAAGTAGTGGAAATTTTTAAGAAAAAACAGATAGAAAAAACTTTGATGTTTTTGTGGATTAAAATAATTGTCAAGGGACCAGAGAGATAGTAGAGTGGGTAGGGTGCTGCTCTGAATGCGGACAACCTGGGTTTGATCCCTAGTATCTCATATGGTCCCCCTAGCCATGCCAGGACTAATCACTAGTACAGCCAGATGTGGTCTACGAACTAAAATAAATGCAATGAGGGCCTCCATTTTCCACATCCGGACTTTCCTCTCATCAGAAGTCCACCCAGCAGACCAGCCTATCACAGCCCAGCTCACGCCGCTTGTGGCCGCGTGGTTCATCAATAAATGCTGGATTTAGAGGTGACTACAAGAGTATGCCACCCACACGGCAGAGCCTGGCAAGCTACCTGTGTCGTATTTGATATGCCAAATACCAGTAACAATTATAGACCTCATTCCCATGACCTGATGGAATGGTTTGAGGCTCTTTATGTTCCTGGAGCAAGTAGATGCCCTTGGGCTCTACTTGCATGAGACAGGACATATGGAGATGTTACTGGTGCCCGCTCGAGCCAATCGATGATGAACGGGAATACAGTGATACAGTGATACAGTGATATCCTTTTCAATAATGAATCATTTCATCTTGATGATAGTTCCTTCCATCAAAACTTCTTTAGTTAGAACTAGGCCAGCCTGCCAATTTTAGGTTTAGTCTTATTTATCATAAATATGAATTTACAAAATTATCTCAAAGATTGATGGTGAAGAAAATGTCACCTAAGTTTTCTTATCAATCATTTTAGAAGCTGACTTCAATCAATCATTGGATTTCCACTTATCCTAGTAATACTATCTTACCTTTTCCCACCAAATATGCCCTTACAGCGTAGAGCAGCATGTGAGGTACATCCCCATACTCTATTGGCTTTTCTAGGACCAACACCTTGATGTTGTCATTGCCAACATAATCACAGCAATCGCCTAATTTCAGGACCTATGATAAAATGTTGGCTGTAATGATAGATGATTATCAACTAAATTCTGAGTGTCATCCACAAATCCCATTAAATTTTCAGTCTTGTTTAAATTTCTCATTTTTAACTAGAGAAACATAATTTATCTTCTAAATAAAAGATATTTCAGTACATGTAAGGAAGAAATACTAGGAATTATAATTATGGTTCCTGCCTTTATGAAAGACAATCACGATCACGATCACTATCTTCCCGTTAATCATCTATTTGCTAGAGCGGGCACCAGTAAAATCTCCATATGTCCCCTCTCATGCCAGTAGAGCAAAGGGCATCGGCTTGCTACAGGAACATAAAGAGCCTCAAACCATTATATTAGGTCATGGGAATGACCTAATATAATTGTTACTGGCATTTGGCATGTCAAATACAACACGAGCAGCTTGCTAGGCTTGCCGTGCGGGAGGCATATTCTTTAAACACCTCCAAATAAAGCATTTATTGATGAACCATATGAAAGACAATATGGACAATTTTTTCCTGAATAATCTGAATAGCTTTTTTTTCTTCCAAAAATTAGAAATTGATCTCACATTTGACCCAACAATATCAGTCCTGAAAATATACCCTGAGAGTCCAAACACATAGAGCAGAAATACCATCTACACTTTTACATAAATTGCAGCACTATTCACAATAGCTAGCATCTGGAAACAATCTGAGTGCCAAGTACAGAAGACTGAATAAAGAAACTGCGGTACATCTACACAATGGAATACTGTGCAACTTCTGGGAAAAATGAAGACATGAAATTTGCCTACAAATGGATGGGCATGAGATTACCATGCTGAGTGAAATTAGTCAGAAGGTAAAGGACAGATATAGAATTCTCCATTTGTAGGATATAAAATATATATTATAAGAATAAAATCCAAGGGCATGCAAAACAGGGTCCAGGAGGACCTGTTGGAATTTAACACAAGTGTGTGGTAGGCAGAGGTTAGGTAAAACAGAGAAGGGATTAGTTTGCCAATAATAGTTGGAAGTGGTAATACTAAACTAGAACTCTAGAACTGAGTATTGAAAGTAGGTAAAGGGATATGTGCCATAACCCCTCAGTGTATTATGTATTGCAAACCACAATGCACAAAAGAAGACAAAGAGAGAGAGAGAAGTGCCTGTTAGAAGCAGGCAGGGGGTACTGTAGGCAAAGGGAACTGAGGACATTGGTGGGAAATGTCCACTGGTTGAGAGATAGGTTCTGAAACACTGTGACTGAAACCCAATCATGAACAGTTTTTTAATTGTCTGCCGCATGGTGATATGAAACTAAATAAAAAAGAAATATACTGATGATACTAGAGAGATAGTAAAGTAGGTAAGGCACTTGCCTTCCACATTGCCAACCTGGGTTCAAATCACAGACTCCCAGCTCCACCAGAGTGATCCATGTGCATCAAATCCAAAAAGAAAAACAAAAGTTACACTGAAAGAACAGATGCAGAAGAAGACAGGTATATATTAACTTTTCTAACGATTGTCCAATACCAACTTTATTCTTTCATCTCTAATTACTAAACATGTGTGAACTCCACACTTATTATTCAAAACTTTCTTGTTACCATTTAGAATGTACATGGATTTACTGTAAAAAACTAAAACCCACAACTTACCTTTGAATGTTTCCTTCACTATATTGCTCTCTCAGAAATGTTTCGACCCCTCAAGTATATATTATTAAAAATATGAGTTTTTAATGAAACTTAGAGATAATACCAGTACCATCCTCATTGCTCATTCCTATACCCAAAAGAATGTTTTCTCTTACTCTTCAGTTCTCTTCCTCCCTCTTCTTTCTCTCCCTCCTCCTCTTCCTTCTTTTCTTCTTCTTCTATCTTGATAAAATCTTACTGACTTAGGTCTCATTAAAGCAGACTTTGGAGAAAACAAAGTCTGTTTTCTCCAAAACAGAAAGGAACTGTTTTCTGTTCCTTTAAATCTGGGTTCTGCAGTCTTTCTACCTATAGCAAAAATATTCTTTACATCATTATTGAGAAAATAAATGTACAAATGAGTGTGAATGTGTAGGTGGATTTGGAGATACTGCAGGTTTGCTTCTATTATTATAAAAACAATAAAGTCATTGTCACCATAAAGTGAACCATATTAAGTTTTTGATTTCCCAATGTATGAAAAGTTGTTTCTGTACTCTGTAGTCTATGAGTTGTGCAAGAGTATTGCATCTAAAAAGTAAGTGTGCCATAATTAAATGTATCATGAGGGCACTAAGTGAGAATATGCTGTTGGAAAAATGGTGCTGGATTTTGAGAATTACTCAGCACAGGATTGCCCAAACCTTTTAATTTGTAAAAATCACAAAGCCTGTAAAACATGCAGAAGTGAATACAATATTGAGGCACACATGGAGAGAAACTTGAGTTTTTCATTTCATGATGTGTAAGTGTGGCATTCAGTGGCCATTACTGGGAATATATATATATATATATATATATATATACATATATATATATATTTATATAGATAGATGCCTCTATCTTTATAAATACTGTACCTCTATCTATAGAAATATCAAGTTAACCAAGTATACAATGCTTCTATCACATCAAAAAGAAATGCCTGAATGTGGATCAGGAGGTCTTGTCAAAGGTGGAAATAACCACAAATGCATGGGAGTCTGAGGTTAGGTAAGACAGAGAAGGGAACAGTGTGCTAATAATTGTCAAAAGTGCTAATACCAGTCTAGCATTAAATACAGGCAAAAAGATACATATGATAACCTCTAAGTGTATGTATTACAATCCACGATATGTAAGAGAAGGAAGAGAGAAAGAGAAAGAGAGAAAGAGAGAGAAAAAAAAAGAACCTGCCATAGAGGCAGGCTAGGGTAGGAGGGAGAGAAGTGGGGACATTTTGGTGGGAAATGGGCACTGGTGGAGGGGGTGGGGACAGTGCTGGAACATTGTGTGACCGAAACCCAAATGTGAACATCTTAGTAATTGTATAACTCACAGTGGTATAATAAAATATTTTAAAAAAGAAAAAGAAAACAAAAATACCTCTGCTGAGACTGGGTTGAGATGGACACCATTTGCACCTTTGTCATACTGGCTAACACCTTTTTTGATCAAAATTTCAGTTACGACTTTTCACTGTGCCCACTTTACACCAATGCTTTAGTGATTATCTGATAACTTCCACACACACCATTACATTCTCAAATATTTATTATCCAGTTTATTTTTTATTCAGAATGACTTTTGCTATGATTTTTTGTGAGTCACGGTTTCATCTTTACCATTCATCTAGCACTTTGTTCATTTCGCTCACTGATTCTAATATTTTATCTCCAATAAAATGTAATTATTTTCACAAATATCCATGTAAATAGCACAGTTGCTCATATTAAGCACCCACTCTTTTTTTAAAATTTTTTATTATACCACCATGAAATATACAATTACAAAGGTGTTCATAATTGGTTCTTGGTAATACAGTATACCAGCACCCATCCCTCCACCAGTGCCCCATTTACACCACCAATGTACCCCCCCCCCCCCTCCTGCCCACCCCCATGCTGCCTTAATAGCAGGTACCCCAGTTTCCTCTCTTTTCTCTCTGTCTGACTGTGCCAGATTTAGTTCCACCAGCATATATTAAAACTTATCCCCAAAATCTCCCAAACAAACCATATTATTAATTTCAGAGTCAGTTAATTCTTTTTTAATGCAATATTTAATTCTTCCCAAATTGATTTTACTCTCCACTTAAAACAACTTGTTTTACATGTAGAGACTGCCTCCTGTCTGCCATACTAAACTTCGTAATTAACTTCTCTATACACCTTTTTGAATTCTCAACATTAAATTGCAATGAAACTCAATGTTATGCAATTTTCAATTCATTCTGTATTTACTCCCATTTTAATTTTAATTCCCATGACTTCATGCTACTTAAAAAAAGCTATTCATCATATTTTCCCTTTCAACCCTTGATGACCCTCTCCAGAGTTATTTACTTTTTTCTTTCTTTTATTTTCTGTCATACTCGGTAATACTCAGGGGTTGCTCCTGGCTCTGCACTCAGGAATTACTACTGGGCGGTGCTTGGGGGACCATACGGGATGCTGAGTATCAAAACTAGCTCAGCCCCTGTGCAAGGGAAGACCTGTATCTGTTGTACTATCACTCAAGCCCCAGTTATTTACTTCCATTTATCTTTAATATTTCCTTGAAATTATACTACACATCCCTACTTAATTTTACATTTTGATGTCATCCTGAAACATTTTTTATTTTTTATCTAATAGTCCGTAAATATTGCCCTCATCTAGTTACTCAGGCTAAATATTTAGGACTAATTGCTGTGTTTCCGTCTCTTTCTTTTCTTCTCATACTTGGAGAAATACACTGATAGTGCTTGTCACTTTAGAGAATTACATTCAGTAAACATTCACTAAGGTTAAATTCACTAAAGTTCACACTTAAATTCATTCTTAAAATTAGTTCATAAAAGTTCACTCTTAAATTCACCCTTAAATTAAATTCACTAAATTTCACACTTAAAGTGAACTTCAAATTTTAAGAAACTACATACTAGAATCATTGACTTCCGTTTCAAATTAAACTATAAATTTGTTCCATTAATCAAAATCATGGGTCTTGTTAAATACATAGCATCTCTGTGACTATCTTTTCCATTCCACTCCTGTTTAAAATTTGTTTTCAGCACTGCACCTTTAGTGACATTTCTAGTGATAAATAAAATCAAAACCATTGCATGCCCTGCTATCATACTCCAAATGACAGCTATTGTTAGCTTTTCATATATTGTGTGACTGAGCCTGCTTGCTGTGCCTCTCACTGAATCTACCGCCTACCACTTATCTATGACTCACATATCTTCAAACTCTTTTTCTTGATGCTTGTTTACTCTAACAAATCTAGCCTTATCCTATTTTTTAGTAATTTCAGTTCCCCCTATACCTTGAATGTTCATTCCCTAGATATTCATGTAACCTACACATATTTCCTTCATGTCTATGCTCAGCTATATCTTCAAAAGATATAATCTCAGTCTTGGGTATTCCATAATTATTTTTCATTAAAAAAGACAAAATGACTAAGATACTTGAGTCATGAGATCTTGTAGACTAAGCTAATTGTAATATCAAGTTGTTCTTAAATAGTGCTGCCATCTTTTTGTACATAAGTTTTACTTTAAGACTCAAGCCAACTGCATAAGATCACTTGATCACTTGCTATCCTATTGCTCGTCGATTTCCTCGAGCGGGCACCAGTAACAGTTCCATTTGATCCTATCACATGGCAGTGTAGCCCAATGGCATCTGGTTTCTTCAGGAATATGAAGAGCCTCAAACCATTCATTCAGGGTCTTGATGAAGAAGTCTAACCATCTTGTAGTCACACTCCACCCAAAAGATTAAGCCAATTTCCAGCCCGGCTTGTCAGAGACCCAGCCTACAAAGACCCACCCATCCAAGACCCTCCCTTCAGAGGAGAGTACGATTTATCTCTACATCCCTCTCAGAGATTCCGGCAAACTACTGAGAGTCCAGCATATGATAATTATGATATATTTAATTAGGAGGGGGTCCATATTGCAATGGTTCTGGCTTATAATTCAGTTAGCAGAGAATTTTGGAGGAAGGGAAATGAACCATTTGGACTGGAGAATTTGGACATGGGCTTACTGATGAAAATCATTGGAATTCTGTAGTGCTCTGGAGCTAGTGTTGTCTGTTTGCAGGGAAGAATGGATTTCTCTTGAGTGAGTTCCCTGTTTGCAGGGAAGAATGGATTTCTCTTGAGTGAGTTCCCTGCAGTCCTCAAGCAGAAATTTGCAGCACACAACAACAAAACACAGCTATTTAACTGTTAAAATTGGTTAAAAGAAAACTATTATAAATCACATGTTTCTAATAAATTGTTTTAGTTAAATCCTAAAATGAACTGGTTTTAAATACTATCAAATTTTGTCTTGAAGAATTCAGTCACACTTTAATTTATATTCATATGCATCTTTATGGAGTAAAATTATTGTGTTACCATCAATTTTATACAACTTTCATTGCTTTAAAATAGTTGAAATATAATAAAAAAGGTGTGAATGAAAAAATATATATGAGCATATATATTTCAGGACTACTGTAGTTTTCAGGACTCCTGTCTCTATGTTCAGAGTGCATTCCTGACTGTGTTGAGCTATCAAATGCAGTTTGAGCTGAAATCCACCCACACAAGGCAAGAGTCATACGCCTGGTACTGTTTCCCCTGTTTTCCACATACTTTTCAACTATTAAAATTAAAAACCAGAGCTGGAGCAATAGCAAAGCAGGGAGGGTGTTTGCCTTGCACATGGCCAAGCCAGATTCGATCCCCAGCATTCCATATGGTCCCTGAGCAACCGAAAGGAGTAATTCGTGAGTGAAAAGCCATCAGTAACCCCTAAGCATCACTGGGTGTGACCCAAAAAAAAAAAGCAAAATAAATAATAAATAAATAAAATTAAGAACAAAGAAACTGTGATTTTTAATTATTCATTTCATACTTTTAAATTTGCTAATTATTTTAACTTTTAGTTTATCAAGTAAATGTCTGTGTTTTAGTTTGAATCTCAGTAGAGGCTACTTATTTTCCTTTCTAATATATATCTTCTATATATCAAAATATTAGATATATTCTATCTAACATATATCTAATATAATCAATTTTTCAAATATATATACAATATATGTCAAACCTTAAATAAAATTGTTATGCCATATGTACTAGATTTTTAACCATAAGAGTTTCTAACATAGGTTCCTCTTGTCTTCAGCACAAATCCATGCTCATTGCTTTAACTCGAATTGATTGCACTATATTGTACAGCTAAATAGAATCCTGGAAGTATTTGTCCTTGCTTGACCATGTGCATCAGAACTTTAAAGTAAGAACCATTTTTATCTAGGACACAATACAAAGGAAACTTTTCTAAACTTCCACAGATTCAATGAATAAATGAATTATATACCTCTGATATTAGAAATAGAATTGTAGTTCAGAGAATTATATATTCTGTTCTCTCTCTCACTCTCTCTCATATTTTAAGTACATGAGGTAACTACCCATTCTGGACACTTAAGTGTCTCAGACCAGTCTTGCCTCATATAGCCTGACTGAGCTGTCAGAAAATAATTCCAATTTCTCTGGCCATATCTGAGACTGGATTTCTTCATTAACTCTAAACAGGGTCTTTGATTACCAAACCTTGACAAGATTATAATGGTTGCCTGATGATATGAATCCACTCTAAATGTGGACTCTGTTAAAAATCATCTCTTCGGTGAATTCCATTCTTAGATATAGTTAGATAGTTAGATGTCTATGATCTTTTAAAAAATCTAATAATGATGCCATCGGGTTAGAACACTTTCTACAAAGACATTTTCCCATCAGTGTAATAAATGCAAATGTATCTAGTACATGAACTGTATCAGAACCTGTACATTTTATTTATAGCATGTATCCCAATAAACAGCATTATCTTAATACATTTCAAAAGGCTCTTCATATTTAGTTTTACATTGGTTGTAATAGTACATACTGCATAGCACTAGATATTTGCCTAATTCTAAAGGAGGACAAGGTATCTATCTTACAAAAAAAATTACTGTACTGTTCCAACCCAAACATATTTTGAAAATGTGGCATTTTTTCCAGAAAAAATGGATTTGTTAAACTTGTAGCAATAGTTAATATATTCTCTGAGCTTAATATATAATTATTTTAAAAATCGAAAAGAACATCCAATAACATCAATAACAGATTTTCCTTGGATGTGGGTATGGTTGATAATGATTCAATGAATAATTTATAGCAAAGTTATAATTTATAGCAAACCACAAACAACATGTTCATGGTTAAATTATTACAAAATAATAATTACTAACATTGGTCAAGTAGTATAAGAGAAATTTATCAGTGGTACACAATCTTGCTAAGTCAAAAAAATAAAACCCCACATGCATCCCAGCCTAGAAATAAAAGCTGAGTGTGCAAATATAAATAAGTATGCATGTGTGAATATGTAGATTTATATGCGTATACTCATGCTAAACTTTGTGTTTTTGTCTACTTTTAATTTCAATGTAAAATTGCATACAAAGCCTAGCTAATATGCCAAAGTACATATTGATTTTGTTTTAAAATTTGTAAGTGATATTTTAATTACATATATACATATTTCCTGCCCCTTGAAGTGTCGCAGGTGTGGCTGAAGTGCCTGGCTGATGGGCAGTTGACAGACAGGAGACAGGCTTGTCTACACCTCCAGGGCTCTGCCCTGTGGGCTCTGAATGCTTGATGGTCTGACACAGAAAAAGACTGGGCCCCCTGAGATGAACCCAGAGCTACAGCAAGCTACCCATGGTTTATTCGATATGCCAAAAACAGTAACAATAATGGACCTCATTCCCAATGAATGTTGATGTTACTGGTGCCTACTCAAGCAAATCGATGAACACTGGGAATCAAGTGACAATGATATACATATTTATGTGTCTTATGTAGATAAGTCAGTATAAGTAGTAAATATATCTGTGTAATCTATGTAATCTATAAAGAAAAAATGGTTTAATTGGTGTTTCTAAAATTGTTTTTTTTCAGCAACTTATTTCCAGCTGCCCTGTAAAAGAGACCCACCCACGAAGCAGCCATGTGATATTCTTAGATAATGCTGATTTTAGGACAAGGTCCTTCCCAGGAACTTTCACATCTATACATTGTATACAGTTCTAGACAGGTTCTAACTGATACCAGTAAGCCTAGCAAGAAGCCAGAGTGAACCACATATCATGCGGTCAGTCATTCTCAACATCCAGAGTCTAGTTCCTCAGAGCTCCATCCAAGAGAAAACCTGATCTTTTCCCTTTAAGTTTCATCAGTAAATGCTCGAGATGAGATCCTCCTACTGAGAATATACCACCTACGGCATAGCCTGGCAAGCTACCCGTGTTTTATTTATTTGTTTGTTATGCCAAAAACTAGTAACAATTATGGACCTCAATTCCATGACCTGAAGAATGGTTTGAGGCTCTTCCGGTCCCTGGAGCAAGCAGATGCCCTTGGGTTACACTTGCTTGTGACAGGACATATGGGGATGTTACTGGTGCCCACTCGAGCAAATTGATGAACAATGGGAAGACAGTGATACAGTGAACAACTTATTTTAATCTCTTTTAAGTCACCAGAAAGATATTTAAATAGTAAAGTTAGATCTAACCATATTGAAGATCATCTGATTATAATGACATAGTTTCCAGAAATTTAATTTTTTTCTCATTCTCTTATTTTTGTTCTTTATGAGTAGGAATATTAAATGTTAATTAGAATATTATATGATAGATATAAGATACTCTAAGTAAAAAGAACAATATTGGTGACATATCAAAGATAAGCCTTGACTGGAAGGCCCTCTATGGTTTTATGTTACATTTTATATATAAAATAACTTGACATTGGGTCCATGATGCTTATGAAGACAACCTGAATGGACTGTAGCAATTGGACTTTTATCTCTAGCTCTCTTTCTCTAAATATCTATATGTATACATATAGAGATGTAGATTTATATTTCCTTAATTCTTAAGTATGCTGCCTTTACCATAGTAGGCATTCAAACTGTACACTCAGAATGATCCCAAAATAGAAATAAGTGAATAGCTGAAAATAATTTGTCTGAAAAATCAACCTTATAATCAAGACAAGGTGAGGAAATCCATTAAAATAAATATACGTCACCAAATCAATATTCTGTCTTACAATTATTTAAACAAAAGAAGAGAAAATACTGGTTGTTGAATTTATATAAATGGACTAGGTTCAACATAGAAGCAAGGGTCAGTGGTGATATTTTACACTAAAAATTGTAGGTTGGCACATTATTTATTTTATTTATACTATTTATTTTATGCATTGTTCTTGCATTGGGGAATAGATAAATGTAATGTATATTTATAATGTATAATGGATATATACATTATAAATATACATTATATAATATAAATATACATTATATAATGTATAAATGTAATGTAATGTAACATTGATAACTCTTAAAGTCAAATGAAATAGTATAAAGCAATAACATAATCACACAATACTATAATATAATCAAGAGTGATTAAATGTGGACTATTGGAAAGATGATAGCATAGGAAATTGTGAATCAGTAGTAATTGAGCTGATTCTTTAAGATAATATCTACTTTACTTGATTACAAAGAAAATTCTTATGCCCATATTGTATTGCTGTTGTTCCTTTATAACCACAGAGAAGTTAACACATAGTGATGACAAACTGTAATGTCAATACTTGAAAAAAATACATGGTTGGGGAAGAAAATAGCTCACTGTTTTTTGATTTAAAAATATATATAAATATAAGATATATAATATAAGCTTGGTGATATAAAGTTTATAAGCTATATTATTTTATCTGAGCTCTGATAGACATTTACAAGTCATAGCAACTTAAATGTAACTAAATTCCCTCGTATCTTACTTTTGGACCTTAGTATCTAAATATCAGTTATATTTTTATATTGTCTAAGCGTATTTATTTTATGTTTTCATAAAAACATATCTGTATGTTTAGCTTTAGTTACATGTCATATTTGACTATATATATAATGCTTATACATTCACTAAAGTATGAAATGTGCATTACAGTCTGCATATCATATAAATGTGTAAAGGCAAATAGACTCAAGAGCCTGTTGTTGTCAAGATTGGGTAGAACAGAATGCAAAAAATGTTTTCCAGTATGCCACAAATGAGTTTTGAGATCAATATTAACAGCACATGAAAGTCCAATACAAGAGTGTAGCAGAATATATGTTGAAGGGAGGAAAGAAAGGGCTTCACAGTTGTTAAAACATCTGAATAAAACTATAAGAAGGAGAAAGAACATACAAAACATATTTTTAAAGATGCAATATCAGCTAGCTTGCAATGGTTGAGACACCAGAATAATTGGAAAGGCACATGAGATCAAATTTATTTTATTTACAGATATGCATATATACAACAGATAAATGGGTGCATGATGTTTTATTCCTATCTTTTGTATAGCCACCATCTTCTAATCCCTAGTTCTTCCTTGTCCTTTTCCAAGACTTTACTCCCCACCCCATTTTAGCAATAGTTAGTAAGGAAAAAGCACTTATTTTTCAGAGGCACACTAATGATATGTGTGCATATCAGAGCAATAAAACAATTGAGCAATAGAACTCAATCCAATAGCTACAAGATACTTGACTGTCTGGGATGCCGCTGGGGTCCCCAACAGTGCTAGGAAGCGAGTTCCCTTCTACCTCTGAAGCCTCTTAAAACTGCATCGGACTCAGGAATCCGATGCAGTTTAAAAAGGCTTTACATATCACAGGTTCGGGTATACAATCCAAAGAGCAGGGAAAATCTCCAGAGTCTGGGTTCCCAGCTAGGCCCCAGTCACGTGTAGGCCAGATGGCTGCCACCACATGTTGAGGCCCAACAGAGAATGGAGAGGATGGAGAAGCAAAACATCAAGGAAGCCAAAATGGCAAAAGGGAAAAGAGCGGCTACTTTCTTCTTGCAGCTTATTTTATAGCTAGAAATCCACCCAAACTTCCCAGCACGGCCCATTCTGGGCTGGGCTATCTAGAGATGAAAACAGAAAAATAGCTCTATATAAATGTATCAACTTCATGAGACCTTCTGGCTGTTTACAAGGACCAGAGCTAATTCAAAGCCTCTTAGCAGAACTGGGAGGAGATATAAGCTAAATGTAACTTCCCCTGGCAGGAAGGGTCAAATGTCAGGTAATTTCTCCCAGCACCTCACCTAATGTTTTGAGCCAAGATCTGCCTGGAAATGCCTTTCTAGGGTAGAGAAGGGGATTTCTGAGATGGCATGTCTCTGCACCAAAGACTAATACTAATGCCAGTTAAATATTTCTCCAAGCCTTCACAAGAGTCTCGTCTCCTTCACGGTAGTTTTGTATTTTAGTTGCCTTTGCGTTATCAGGGAGCCATGCTTGCTTGCTTGGAGGCAAACAGCATTTCTCTCTGGTCTAATTACTTAGGGATCCAACATGGCCAGGCAAATATGATGGTAAGATCTAGCTAGTCCCATGATGATTGTGGTAGCATGAGAGAATATTTAGACCAGCCAGTACAGAATACATGGTCAGAAAAACTGCCACATTTAGACTACCCCCTATCTATGAAGTGACCTTCAGGAGGCAATCCAGGGCAGATGCAGAAGCTTTTAGGCTTTTAGGTGTCCTGCCACACTTTACTTCCTTCATTGCTTCATAAAAGCATTATTTTTCTATTGAGAAGTAACATAGTTTACTTTCACAGTTGGATTCCTAACCGCTCTTAAAACAACAGCACTTCATGCTCATGTTCCTCTGAGTAGCACTAGTGTGGTATGTCCCAAATACGTAAGTTTTTTTTTAAGTAAAATAAGCCACATTCATATGTAAGTTTACTACTTATATAGTCACAGTAATCATGTCTGTTTGTCTAGAAAATGGGCTATTTCCTCCCTCCCATCAATGTTAAAGTAATTTCAACAGAGGATGAAAATTAAATGAAAACATGATAAACTTGGTTTCAACTCTATTGAGAGAAGCATTTTGTTATTTCTTTCTAAACACCTTAAAAATCACTTACATCTTCAATGATACCTAAGGTCATGTGAATCTCTGCAGGCTATTTTTGATGAATTTTGTTTTACTAGGTATGACAGCAGAGAACATAGCACTGACGCTCACACCTCACAAATGTAATTTGGAGTGTTAATTGGAAAAGATCTAGCTGACCCAGTGATATCTGCTTTCTAAGAACTGGTGACAAGATGTCTCATCTCTCTCTCCTTCTGAAGTCTAGAAAACAGAAAAAGGTGGGATCTCTGAGGAATTGGTTAGCAAGGAAAGAGTGGGGGAATATGTGGTACAGGAGGAAAGAAATATGGAGAAAATTTTGATATATTGGTGAAAAATAACTGATATTTAATCATTTTTGAAAGTTTAAGCAAATGGAATAAGTATGTTAGTACTAGTATGCCTTCTACTGGAGATACCATTAAGATAACGACAAGGAGGAAACCCAGAAACTCATGAATGAAAAAGACAGGCAAAACAAGAAGAGGAATTTAGTGACTTCTCTCAGCAGGAAGCCCAAGGAATAGATGGAGAAATCGAATTTATGATTACATAGTGCTATTATGTGTGCTTAAAATAGCAGTTAGCATTTGTTACATAACTTCTATAAAGTTAGTATAACATCGGTGACTGGTTTAATTATTCATCAACGGGACCCAGTTTTACCTATGGTTAATAATTTTTCCCAGAGGACCGGAACATTGACCTTCTTTTTAAAATATAGGATATTTTCATTTACATAAAATTATTAAAACTATAAAACACTGCTTCAAGAAATACAAGAGGACATGAGAAAATGGAAACACATTCCCTGCTCATGGGTTGGGACAATCAACATTATCAAAATAGTACTACTCCCTAGAGCTTTATACAGATTCAATGCCATCCCTATAAGGATACTCATGATATTCTTCACAGAAATTTACCAAACACTCCTGAAAATTTTATGGAGTAATAAACCCCAAGAATAGCTAAAACAATCCTTGCGCAAAAAGAGGGTGGGAGGTTCTTTTCCCATCTTTCCCAACTTCAAGCTGTACTACAAAGTGACAGTAGTTGCAAAGTGGCGCATGGTATTGGAATAAAAACAGAGCTGTGGACCTGTAGAATAGAGTTGAATATCCTGATACCCATCCTCAAATACATGATCATTTAATCTTTGATAAAGGAGCAAATAGTACTAAATGAAGCTAGGAGAGCCTCTTCAACAAGTGGTGCTGGGAAAACAGGACAGCTACCTGTAAAAAGGAACTTGGATCTCTAACATCAAGCAAAAAAAATTAGATCAAAATGGATTAAAGATCTCAATATCAGACCAGAATCCATAAAGTACATCAAAGAAAATACAGGAGAAACCCTCCACAACATTGAAGCTAAAGGCATATTCAAAGATGAAACACCACTAATGAAACAAATAGAAGCAAATATAAACATACGGGACTACATGAAACTAAAAAGCTTCCTCAAAAGCACCTCAAAAGAAACAGTGACCAAGATACAAAGACAGAATGGGGAAGAATATTAACCCAATACCCAATCGGTAGGGGTAAATATCCAGGATATAGCAGGCACTGGTAGAACTTTACAAGAAAAAAACACCCAATCCCATCAAAAAATGCGGAGAAGAAATGAACAGAAACTTCAACAAGAAAGAAATTCAATGGTCAACAGGCATATGAAAAAAATGCTCATCACGACTAATCATCAGAGAGATGCAAATAAAAACAACAATGAGATATCATCTCAAACCACAGAGACCGGCACATATCCAAAAGAGCAAGACAACAAATGCTGGTACGGATGCAGGGAGAAAGGGAGTCTCATCCACTGTTGTTGGGGATGTCGACTGGTATAGCCTTTATGAAAACAATATGGACATTCCTCCAAAGACTAGAAATTGAGGTCGCATTTGACCCAGCCATACCACCCTGGGAAGCCAAAAACCACACAGCAGAAACACCATCTGCATTTTTGTTTTCATAGCAGCACTGTTCATAATAGCCAGAATCTGGAAACAACCAGAGTGCCCGAGAATTGATGACTGGATAAAGAAATTTTGGTACATTTATACAATGGAATACTATGCAGCTGTTAGAAAAAAAATGAAGAGATGAAATTTGCCTAAAAATGGATGGACTTGGAGAGGTTCTTGTTGAGTGAAATTAGCCAGACGGAAAAAAAAAACATATATAGAATTACTGCATTTATTTGCATGATATAAATATATATTTGTTTATATATATTCACTGTATCACTGTCTTCCCGTTCATCATCGATTTCCTTGAGTGGGCACCAGTAACATCTCCATATGTCCTGTCTCATGCTAGTAGAGCCCAAGGGCATCTGCTTGCTCCAGGAATATATAGAGCCTCAAACCATTCTATCAGGTCATGGAATGAGGTCTATAATTGTTACTGGTATTTGGCATATCCAATATCCAAGGTCAGGCAGGACATGGATCAGGAGGTCTTGTCAACAGGTGAAATCTACCACAAACTTTCGGAGTCAGAGCTTATATAAGACAGAGAAAAGAACAGTAATAATAAAAAAAACAGAGATAATAATAATAATAATAATAATAATAATAATAATAAAACAGAGATAATAATCGTCAAATATGACAATACCAGCCTAGAACTGAGCATTGAATATAAAGATGCGCATGATAGCTTCTAAATGTATGTATTGAAATCCAGAATGTGTAAGAGAAAGAAGAGAGAGAGAGACAGAAAGAGAGAGAGAGAAAGAGAAGAGATAAAGAACCTGTCATAGAGGCAGTCTGGTGGATGGGGGAGGGAATTGGGGACATTGGTGGTGGGAAATAGGCACTGGTGGAGGGATGGCTGCTGGAAACTGTATGACCAAAACCCAAACATGAACATCTTTTTAAAGATGCAGCTATGTCTCACGTTCATTGATTTACAGAAAGCCTTTGATTCTGTGGAGACTGAAGCAGTCATCGAAGCCCTAGCCAAACAGGGTGTTCAAACCCAATACATCATGATCCTTCGTGAGCTGTATTATGGATTCACCACCAGGACCTCACCATTCTACAAAGAATGATCATGAATGTGAAAAGAGGGGTTCGACAGGGTGATACCATTTCACCAGAACTCTTCAGTGCCACCCTCGAGAACATCATGCCACAATTAGAATGGGAAGGAATGGGAGTGAAGATAGATGGTCGGCAACTACACCACCTCCCCTTCGCTGATGACATCGTTCTAATAGCACCAAACATTAGCCAAGCAGCACAAACGCTTGCTGACTTCGACCGAGAATGTGGAAAGATAGGTCTACAGCTGAATCTGAAGAAAACAATGTTCCTGAAAAATGAACTAGTTACGGAGGCCCAATTCACTCTCAATGGAAAAAACATCTCTGGAATGCAGCAGTTATGTGTACCGAGGTCGAGAAATCAACATGATGAATGACCTAAAACCTGAGCTGCACAGGAGGAAGAGAGCGGCATGAAATGCCTTCAAAGGCATCCAAGAAATAGCTAAAAGGACAAAGAACCTCCGGCTCCGGCACATCTCTTTGACTCCACCGTTCTCCCTGCATTAACATACGCCTCAGAGACCTGGGCCCTAGGAAAGCAGGGTGAGAATGCTATTCGGTTCTCCCAGAGAGGAATCGAAAGAGCTATGCTTGGACTATCACGCCTCACTCAAGTGAGAGAAGGAATGCGGAGTTCTGACCTCCGTCGCTATTCCAGAATCAGGGACGCTGTCTCGTTTGCCAAGGCTTCAAAAATCAGATGGGCTAGACATGTAATGCGATTTGGAGACAACCGCTGGACTAGAGCCATTACTGACTGGATCCCACGGGATGTTAAAGGATCACGTGGCTGCCCACCTACAAGATGGTCAGACTTCCTTGTCAAGACCCTGAAGGAACTGTTTGAGGCTCTATAATCATATTCCTGAATCAACCAGATGCCATTGGGCTACATTGGCACGTGATAGGGTCCAATGGAAATGTTACTGGCGCCCGCTCGAGCAAATCGATGAATAACGGGATTCAAGTGATCAAGTGATCATGGTGGTATAATAAAATGTTTAAAAATTATCTTTAGAAGTTAATATTGTCATAAAAATAACCATGGGTAAAACACAAAATATTGGATATTTTCTTTTTTTTTTTTTTTGGGTCATACCCGGCATTGCTCAGGGGTTACTCCTGGCTCTGCACTCAGGAATTACTCCTGGCGGTGCTTGGGGACCATATGGGATGCCGGGGATCGAACCCGGGCCGGCATGGGCCGGCCACGTGCAAGGCAACGCCCTACCCGCTGGGCTATCGCTCCAGCCACATTATTGGATATTTTCAAGTACTGAAATATCTCTTTTTTTTCCCTTTGAGATGACAAAGTTTTATATAGTGTAGTATTTAGTAATTCAAGAAATAGAATGTATCACAAAGTACTTACCATCAAAATGTCTTTATCCCTCCACCACTGTCCATAGGACTTGGTTTGTCAACTTTCACCTCCATTGGATAAATTAGACTTCTTCATCTGAGTGTAAGAGATTGTTTTTATTAAACATTGCAATTCCCTTAGTTTGACTCTTTGCATACACCTGAAATAATCTAATACTTATTTTCCCTCCTTCTTATTTCACATACCATGATACCCTTTTTAATTCCAATACTGTAGCAAGTAAAAGAAACTCTACTGTGTTCATAGACATTATCTTTATCCACTCATCTGTTCTTGGGCATTTGGGTTGTTTCTGAGTTTTGTCTCTTGTATGTACTGTGGTAGTGACTAGTTATAAGTCTTATCTATAACCAGCTATATATTTTTTATATTTAGGGCTGAAATTTCTGAATTATTTGCTAGTTCTTACATTATTATTTTGAGAGTTATCCATACTGTTTTACATCAAGGCACAACCAGTTTACTTTCTTACCAATAGTAAATGAGAGTTTCTTTTCCTCAGTGTCTCTCCCAGCACTGGTTGTTTTTTACCTTTATAAAATAAGCTATTTCCACTGATGAGTTGATATACTATATAGTTTTAGTTTTGCATAAGATAAAGTTTTACTGGTGAAAGAAAGCAGTTTTTCCTAACCAATATTGTACACAAGTGTAGTAAAATATTTAAGACAAAGGATTTATAAGAGAAGACATTTCTTAAAAGCTGGGAGGTAATAAATAAGTTCTAAAGTCTTAAATCCTCCAGTTTTCTTCAAAATAGTAACCAATTGTAATTAGTTACTTAAGCAACTTTCAGACTTTGTTTTATTATTGCTGATCCCTTTAGATCTGAAGCATCTTCATTTCAGTCAATATCTGCTAATTTCAGTTCAAAAATTAGTTTTGCATTTTGTGGAATTTTGGCATCAAACAAATCCTTTCTTACATAAGACCATTCTTATTCAGTTACTAACAAAATATTTTATCCTATTCTCTGGTAACTTTCTATTCAACTTTTGTTTTATGGCTCAGAATTTTTATTCTTCTTTGAATTCAGTTGAATATTAGTATTAAGAAGAGTCCCATTTTGTACTGTTTCTTTATTCTTTTTCTTTTCTTTATTTTTTTGTTGATTTTTGCTCCTGTCTCTCTGCTCAGGCATCACACTTTAGTGGGCTGGTGGGAGGCCGACATTCTGGGTGTTGGGGATGGAACCTAGGACAGATGTGTGCAGGGAAAGTGCCTCACCCACTGTAATACCTCTCTGGCAATGTGTATATTAGGTGGCTCCTCACTCAGAGTTCTCAGCTTTGGTTTATTTGGGTTTGTCTTCATTGTATTTCACATTTTAACCTGCTTAAGCACTTAAGCTTTCAGCATTCTTGAAAGCATATTTACTTTAAAAACAGATGGTGATAGACTGCAACCAAATTGTCTTTCCTAGCTATCTAGGCCACTCTTTTGAGAGGTAGGTGGGATGCAACACACTCAGTGGTGAGCATGGTTTAGTCCTGGGTCTACACTCAGGGATCACTCACTCCTGGCAGGCTCAGGGGACCAGAATGAGTGCTAAAGATCATCCAGGTCGGTCTCATGCAAGACAAATCCTTTACCCACTTAATTATGTCTCCTTCCCCAGTCTTACACATTTTTAATCTTTTCTAATAACTCTGTTCTGTGAAAAATGAATCTGATCCATGGTCCTATAGAAACCCGATAATGCCCTTTTCGTGTATATGCTGGAGTGCAGTTGCTCCTTGGTTCCAGGTGGCTGGGGCAGGGCCACTGCCGCTCTTTCCTCTCTCACGTATTTACCCTCTCCTATTATGATGTGCATTTCCCTGGTAATTAGTATTGTTAAATTTTTCTTAAAGGATTTTTTTTAACTTGATCACTTGATCACTTGACATCCCATTATTCATCGATTTGCTCAAGCGGGCACGAGTAACATTTCCATTTGACCCTGTCATATGCCAGTGTAGCCCAATGGCATCTGGTTGCTTCAGGAATACAAAGAGCCTCAAACAGTTCATTCAGGGTCTTGATGAAGAAGTCTGACCATCTTGTAGGTAGTTTTTAACTACAGCATACATTTCTGGGAAAGAGGTGGGAGGAGTTGAGTGATAGCGCAACGGGTACAACATTTGCCTTGCCCACAACCGGTCTATTTTTCCACAAACACACCAAGAATTCCTGAGTCTGGAGTCAGGATTAAGCCCTACCATAGTTGGCAGTGGTAAAAAAATAAATAAATACAAAACTAAATAAAATATACAATTTCTATCTTATTTGATAAAGATTTTGAAAGTCCAATAGTTTCATATTTCATTCTATTAGTAAGAGAAATATTTTTAAACGAAGGTAAAATTTACAATGTTAGACTGTTTTATTTCTTTGGGTTATGTCTTCTAAATGGATCTGACAGGGAGGATGTTTGATTTTTTATCCTACAACATTATACATGCTACACCACCTTGACCAGACAAGGAAGAACTTGATTTTTGGCATGATGTGGGGTAGAGGTAAGCAGAAATGTTAGGACCAAGAAAGAGGTATTTTTTGATTTGTTTTGTTTGTTTTGTTTTGTTTGTGACACACTTAACTCCAGGATTTACTACTGGTTTTGAGCTCAGACGTCACTCCTGGTTGGAGTTTGTTAGACATATGTAGCATTGGGGTTCTCGTGTCAGAGATCCAACCTGGGGAGGCTGCGTAAGCACGAACCTTAACTGCTCTGCTACTTCTCGGGCCCTGGAAAGGGAGATTTAAGAAAACATGTCAGTGAGAAGAATAGAAATTGAAGTGGAGAAGAGATTCTGAGTAAGGACAAAGAAGAGAACCCAAGGAAAGGGACAGGCATACACCATCTCTTCCTCAAATAATGCTTTTCTTACTCATAAAAATAACCTGTTTAAAGAAGAAAAAATTTAGTATCTGTATAATTCATGGCATATGCAAGAAGAAATACCTTGTTTAGATCATATGCTATGCAAAATGAAGTAAGAAATTGCAATTTTTTATTATAAGACTTCTATCAGAGCTGACTACTAAATAGATTTAGGAGTCTTAAATTTTTATAGATGTTCCTAAAATGTTCATTTAGCTCACCTCTGGTAGTAGATTGAGTAGAAAGATTTATGAACAGCTCTGATTTCCATACCGCTGATGAATGTGTTATTCACTTAATGATCACTGGAAAGGAGCAGCTACTATAAAACTTCAAGTGTCACTAATAGGACTTTTTAGGTCTTGTACTGTAAAACACAATTTGTGAGCTTTTTAAAAAGTCATCGAACCTTGGAAAAAGGTATTTACTCTTTTTTTTTTTTGAGAGGGGAGATTATAAAATCTTTTGCATATCACTAGTCCAAATGTTTGGTGAATGTTTTCAGGCAATAGAAATAAAATCAGAATATGTTATATATTAATGATGTATAATATACTAATCTACAAATAGTTAAGAAAGAAATTTTTCAAAAACATCAGAAAAGGAAGCATCTGTTTTTAAATATCTATACACGTGAAAATAATATTCATGTAATTTATATTTAATAACTACAGCAAATACTATAGCATCCTTTGGTGTTTATTTATTTGAATGTCTGGAATTTTAAGGATTTCTGACTGGAAATAGTTTTCTTTGAGTGGGTGTGGGGAAGAAAACCCAGCAGTGCTCAGGGCTTTCTCCTGGCTCTGTGATCAGGGATCAGTCTTGGCAAGGCTCTAAGGACCATATGGGATGCCAGGAATCAAATTTTGGTAAGCCATATGCAAAGCATATAGCCTCCCTACTGTTCAATCTCCCCAACCCCTTGGAAATTGGTTTAAAATATTTATGTAAGGGAACCAGCGCAATGGTGCAGCAAATAGGGCGTTTGCCTTGCACACAGCAGACCAAGGTTCCATCTCCTGCATTCCACATGGTGTCCTTGAGCACTGCCACGTGTACTTAATGAGTGCAGAGGCAGGAGAAAGATCAGAGCATTTCTGAGGCGACCCTAAAAGAAAAAATAATTACATAATATAACTTACCATTATTATACACAACATAAATATGTATAATGTTAAAGATTCAAGGGGTCCACTGGATATTATTTTTTAGACAGTAACTACAAAGGTTTTGTCAAATTTGCTTATGTATTAGTGACCTATGATGAGAATAGTGAGCTATGCTGTTGCTTGACATTGTTTCTCTTTGCTAGAAGGCATCATGGCTCTAATATTGCAATGTCACTCAGGATTTTTGACTAGTCTAATATGGGCACAGAAGTGGTTGGACTAGATCTCAAAGGACTCTGACAACTCATATATTATAGAATACTGTAAACTCTGAACATAAAATGAGATATCCCACATACTTAAAGTAAAGTGAATGATGACTGGCATTCCTTTAAAAACTTATCCTGACTTTTTACAATCACATTCTTTACGGAACGTTTAGATGCTTAGAATGATGTGAGTATGAGGCCCCAAAACACAAGGCCGGACGATGTCCTTCTTTTAGTATAGAGCTTAACTATGAACATGATTGTCTTTCAAACAATGATGGTCATATAAGAACTCGCTACCACAAACATAATTAGCTTTCTTTTTAAAGGTAGTGAAAAGGGAGCCTCAGTTTATTGTGGCCAGCTGTTGTGGGCAGTGCCATTTTTTGCTGACCCATCCAACATTTTTTACTTCCTGTGAATTCCCAGTGTCTTTCTGATAAACAGGGAGTTGAAAATGGTCCATCATAAAATTCTGCCCCATAGTTTAGGTTCACAGGGGAGGCTAAAACAGCAGACAATACTTAGGCAGACATCCAGAAAGATTCAAACCAGCCACAACACCCTGCAGATTCCCCTGAGTTTTCTGGAAACTTCTCGATTGATAAGAAATGCAAAAGGCCTTGTAAATGGCCTACACAAAACACTCGCTTTTAACTTTGTTCTATACTAAGATCCTCTCCACTTGGGGAGTTGCCTTGTCTTTTACTTCTGCTTTCCTAAAAACTTTTCTACTCTCTAATTCTGAATCTGGGCACCTTTATCGTTCAATATTTTAATTCTCAAAAATATTGAAGGACTTGGGAATCACAAATGAATAAACTACCATCACCTCTTCAGTGTCATTTGCACTTGGAAATATATAGATACCACTTTAGTTACTGTTTGTTTTATAATCATTTTAAGAAATCAGAGAATGACTTTGTATAGAGAAATAAATTGAGATAGATAATTTGCAACTAAAACCCCATTTATGGCATGGTTTTGGAGAGTTTCATGAAAGAAGGTCTGATTTTTTTTTGAAACAAAAGTAAAATATGATGATAGAAAAACACTCTGTCATCATTTGGAAACAGATTAGAAGTCATTTTCATATATGTGCTTCTTCATCTTCTCTTCACTAAGCTGTAAGGGTTACACACCAAGAACCTGAGGTGCATAAATCAAGCAATTCATCATACAGATTTAAGAGCAGGTCTTGCTTGAAACAAAATGAAATGTCACCTAAGTGGCTTGTTAGGAGACTAGAAACCAAAAGGAAGGAATTAAGAAAGGTCAAAGTGAGGGATGGATGGCCTTATGGATACCTGCTGTCAGAGCCTGCTCGGTGGACCAGAATCCCTAGCCTCCCATAGCTGGAGTCATATGACTGCTCTCGGTCCATCCACAGTTTCCAGGTTCTTCAATATTTTCAAAAATGAAATAATGAAATAAAACAAATAATAATGAAAATAGTAATCAAGTAATAAAACTAAATAAAAAGTAAAAAACCCTCAGTAATAAATTTTCACACTGAGTTAAAAAAATTGAAAAGTTTATTGGAAGTAGAAGAGAAAAGAAATTCCTGAGCAGAGGAAGTAGAACTTACTATTGGACTAAGCATGGCTTGTTTTAGTAGGGTTTTTATAGGAAAATTGGGTCTTTGTGTTAATTATCAAACAAAATAATCAAGGTATCCCCATTTGTTTTCCAGAGTCATCTCATTAACTTAGGGACTGTGCTGTTAAGGTAAAACTTACATTTTGCATTGATCACAGGTTGGTGGGGACATGTTTAGGTTAAATATTTCACCATATGTCCAGTACGGCAGAGGAGAAACCAGCTTTCACCGTTGAACCCCCTGCACTCCATGGACCATATTCCTCATATTCCTGAATCAACCAGATGCCATTGGGCTACATTGGCACGTGATAGGGTCCAATGGAAATGTTACTGGCGCCCGCTCGAGCAAATCGATGAATAACGGGATTCAAGTGATCAAGTGATCAAGTGATATGTCCAGTACTTTACCCGATAGTCTCCTGGGAAGTCAAAATCTGACCTTATGGTTCTTGGGGCTGGAGAGATCATAGAGTGGGTAGGGAATTTGCTTTGTATGTAGTCTACTCAGGGTTTGATTCCAGGCATCCCTGCCAGGAGTAATTCCTGAGTCTAGAGTCAGGAATAACTCCTAGCGTTGCTAGTTATGGCACAACAACAACAAAGAATTTATCATCCTGGGTAATTTTGAACTTCCCCAGTCTCACACAGAGCCAAGGGATTTGCAGGAATATTTAATGTGTGGGATTGGAAAATTCACTCTCAACGCAACAAACATCTCTGAATGCAGCAGTTATGTGTATTCAGAACTCAACATGATGAATGACCTAACACATGAGTTATGCAGGAGGAAGAGAGCGGCGTGGAACACCTTCAAGAGCATCGAAGAAATAGCTAAAAGTACAAAGAACCTCTGGCTCTGGGCACATCACTTCAACTCCACCATTTTCCCTGCATTAACAACAAAAGAAAACAAACAAGAGTTGATCTTGCTCACACTGCAAAAACCTAGACTGTAGATGATAAAGTTGATTAGAGATATCTCGACGGAAGGTTTTTTAGTGGTGAGACACATTTCCAATGGGCCATAAGAAAATTATTTGACTTCTCAGCATCATATGATGTTGCAAGAAAATGTAGACAGAAAACAAAGAGCCATAATGTACAAATCTGTCTCATTTCCTAGAGAACTAAGAACTTCCACAGACGACACATCCAGGACATTTCCACATATATATCACTGTCATGAACTGGGTCCTATGGATACAATACCATTATTGGCCATCAAGAATGAAATCATTGTGATGGATTGTTTCCAGCATGATTAATCTGTTGTAGTTAAATTTCTTCAATGTACTAAAGCAGTAAAGAATGATAGACCCATCATTTGAAAAGGAAAGCTGAGCAGATATTAGGAAGGAGCAGATTTGAGTTTTTAAACTTTAGCTAATATATATTTTGCTCGCATATTTTTAAGTCGTAGGGTTATTTTTATCTTGTTTATGTAGTTAAGTAGAATTCTTTACAACTTCTTACAAGTTGTTAGTTTTCACTATTCTCAGATCCTGTTAAAAAATAATAGTCTTGGCTTTGGAAACAAAGTCAAGTTGAGGAATCACCTTGAATAAAGGACAATGAGAGCAGGAGAAATATCTCAATGTGCTAGATCGGGCAGATTTTGTTTGTTTAAAGACATTTTTACTTTATAAAACACATAATGTTTACTGGTGATATTCTAAATTACCATGAATAAAACCTAACAATATAGGGAGTAGATGGAAAAATGGTTTAAAAATCTAGAAAGGGGTGATTAAATTAAGTATGCAATGTTATCAAACAAACTTAAAATGCAGTTATTTATGATGACTTATAAAATAAAGCATATGAAGCATTTAGGTCTCAATAGATCTGTTTCTGCATGAAACATCTGAATTTTAGACTCCAAATTTCTTTATAATAGATGATGTTTTAGTTTGCTAATTTGTTGTATACAATGATTTAAATGAAACCATGTGTTCTCATGACTGTATAATCATTATGTTGAGAATAGTAGCATCATCTTATGTAGACAGCAAACCCTTAATTTTCTATCAAAGTTTTATGAGCACAATTAGGAAAAAATTTTCATTTGTTTGTCAACTTCAATAATTCCCAGTGCGCCAGCACAGTATTAAGAAGACAAAGAATTAGATCAACACATGTTTTATTGACCCCACGAAGTTCTGAAATACTAAAACAAATCATTGCTTATATACAGCATTTCATTATTTTTAAACAAATTTAAATATTCCAATGCAAAAGTCACAATTAATTTCACAGATCCTCAGGCAAACAAAAATAAAAAAATCACAAAACTAGCAGAAATAAATATTTAAACTCTGAAGCCAATTTGTTGTTGTTGTTTTTGCTGAGATCCTTCTAATTGTCTGGAACAAAATAAAATGAATAAAAGGCAAAAGCAGGAATGAAATAGGAGAAAGGGAAAATGAGAATGGCACTGAGAGAGGGCAAGCAGTAGAAACCAAAATACAAAGGCAGGGGGATAAAAGTTAATGAAGAAAATGCTGATAAACAAGAGAGATGGGGGATAGTGGAATAACAGAGAGAAAGTCATTATACTATGAATGAATTGAAGGACAATGAAACAGAAAAAGTCACTGTACTATAACAGGACACTTTGTACAACTCATTCCAAAAGTTCTAGATGTAGACTGCAGGTTAGCAGACAACATGGAGATACGTGCTAGATGTCACAGTGTCATACTCCTAAGTAGCATTGAATCTTAACAGCCCTTTTCTATATATTAACTCTAAAGGCTGTGCTTGACAAGGCAGCTAGAAGGAGCCCTATAGACTAAGATAGGTCACAAACTAAATAAGCAAACATAAACTTTTAGGTTGCAAGACAAATTGGTTTATCAGAAAGATGGGGAAAAGAAGAGAGTAAGTGGATAAATATAATCAAATGTATGGCGATGAAGTATAGAATTGGGCTCTAGTGGTGACCCTACCAATATTTGTTGACACACACCTGAAACAACAGGACTGCTGTAATGCAATGCTACAGTAATTAAATATAAGAAATAAAATCAGCTACAAAACATTACCATAACAATATGATAATGGTACACACCTAGTACACTGAAAAGAATTATTTTTAAAGAGTGACATTAAGTACTGTCAATGATTTGAATCAGAGCTTTCATTCATTTGCTGAATAGGTTACAAAATCATGTCAGAAGATCAGAAAGCAATATTTTATATTTAACATGCTATTTTCATGTCACCTAGCAACCATAGTTCTACTTATTTACCAAGATTTTAGAAAACTATATTCACATAAAAATTTCTGGCAAAATTTTATGATCATTTTAATTGTTATGACCGAATCCTGGAAGTTACAAATATTTCTTTCAATAGGAGAGTGGAATAATAGTGGCATACAAATGCCTAAAATATTTTTCAAAAAGGGGAATCAGGGGACAGTGAGATAGTACAGCTGTTTTACCTTTCATGTTGCTGACCTGGGTTGGATCCCTGGCACCCCATATGGCTCCTCGAGTCCACTAGTTATGATTTCTACACATAGAGCCAAGAGAATGCTCTGAGCAATGATTAGACCCAAACTAAAATGTATAAATTAACTAATAATTGTAAAAAAATAGGGAAGTAGTGGCTATCAAGTCATATGAAGGTATAAAGTAACAACTAGTTTTCTGATCAAAATTGTGAAAAATATTGTTTTTAATCTATGGTCTTTCAAGAAGTGCCTCTCACACACATGTGCACACACACACACACACACACACATACACGTATCCTAAAGTTGCCAAAGAGAAAATGCAATCATTTAGGAAATTGGAGAATCTATGGGAAAATGCTAACAAGAAAATCTATATGTAAGCAATCATATATAACACCCCTCTAATGTGAAAGGAGAAATGTTAGCAATGTAAGTTGCTTTATAAAAAAGGTATATTTCAAATAATAAACAAAAATGCTCTTCTTTCTGCATACATTGAATGCAGGAGTATAAGTTAGTAGTTTTAATATTTCTATGCATGAACACAGAATTGAAAAATTAAGTAAATGTGGATCACAGGAAGCAGGGTTTTACTCTTCAAATGGCGGTTTATAGATAAACAAAGGTGAGGCTAAAATTTTCAAAGTAGATTAGTGTAGACAAAATTTTATCAACTCATTTGAGCTTAATATAGATACAGATGGCTAAATGTAAAAATAATGTAAAAATATGAGTACTTATCATAATACATAAGGCTTAAACCCAAAAGATCATTGCTCTTCTAACTGAAAAGATAAAAAAAATGATACACCAATATCCAGAAATAAACTTTGCATAAAGATCTTGGCCTATTCTCCAGCAAACGGAACTAAAGCTATTTGAAGAAATTGCTGCTTCTAGAATAGGGTCATACAATTTAAGACTGAGAAAGATAGAGGTAGAAAAGAGACAGAAATAGAGAGAGAGAGACAGAGAGAGAGAAACAGAGAGGAAGAGAGACAAGAGAGACAGAGACAGAGGAAAAAATGTGTTACAAAAACTCCACTAATCAAGAGAAACAGTTCCTGAAAATTAACACTAGATTAAATTAAACCAAAATGAAAAATATAAATAGCAGCATATTATAATATAACATAAAATACATAACTATGGTTTCTTAGTGATGAAATAAATTATTGACCAAATCATCAATTGGGAGGATTGGAAAAATACAGTGTGTATAACACTTGCTTTTACATGTACCCAACCTAGGTTTGATCCTTTGCACTTCAAATGGTCACTGAGCCTTGTCAGGAATGAGTCCAGAATACAGAGCAAACTGTAAGCTCTGAGCACTGTCAGATATATCCCCAAATTCAAAATATTATTATTAGTAATAATAATAATAAATTTGGGGAAGACATTAATACTCCATGCAAAGTAATTTAAATACTTTATGCAGATATCCTTTTATCAAGGCGGAGGAACACATGTTCTCATTTTTTGTGGGTTGTGCATAGTAGTTTACTTCCAAGAGTTCAGGAGGAGAGAGATGAAACAGTGGGAAAGACTGTTGAAGGTTATCTCAGATAGGTGATCAAGGACAACACCGAAAGTCATAAATCATGTTGACATTCTGTACTTCTGATATAACATCAGGAAAATAACAGTTATGTCCATAGTCGTCCAACCAAGAACTTATATACCAAGGCTTATCATGAGAAAACAAGAGAGAAATCCCATTTTTTATGCCAATCTCTAAACTATCAGTACAGTGCTCTTCAGTACCATCAAGGTCATTTGAAAGCAAGACAGAGAAAGTTATGAGTAACTACAACCATCAGAAGGAAACTAAAATATGTGCCTTATCTATAAGAGATATAGATATTAAAATTATAATCATGATTATGCCAATGGATTTCTATAGTAGCCAAACAAATAGGCAAATATGAAGTATGCCTAATTATGAACTTTAATTACAAAACAAACCATGTGATAAAATGTAAACAAAATCCAAATAAACTTGATGTCTTTCCAACTACAAGCTATCTTGTGTTGTTTAAATAGTTAAAAGATTATTTTTCAGTTAAAATTCAGGTAACAAGTTAAACATTGAACAGAGTACTACCTCACTCATACAACATATGTTCCTGTAGCTATGTACATTATTAAAGTATAAAGGTAAAATAGCAATGTACATTCAACTTAAACGCAATAGATATTTGCTTGAAATGTACTATAGGACTTGAGAGACGGTTCAATGAAATGTAGTTTGAGTTTTGAAGCCAGAACCCTATATTTCATTTCATGAATTTCCTAATCCACCACTCAAGGAATGTGGCTGACAAACATAAACAATGAAAATAATGTGACCATATTAACGTATTGAACATTACCAATGAACGTTTTATAATCAATTAATTAAGAATCAGATTCATAGAGGGAACCAAAATTTCAAAAGTCAAACAAGCAAATAAACAATAAACCACTACTGATCCAAAATTTCAGGAGCTTTCCCAATAAAATCTGCAACCAGGTCCCCATAAATGAGCAACATGAGACAGGGAAACAAGGAGATGACTTTCAGAATTGTGAATAATTTTAATCAGCAAGAGGATTTATACAGCAGTAAATCTTGAAAAACTACAAAATGAGTGAAACACCACATCTGAACACCAGGATCTTTAAAAGTTGATATAGAGGCCACAATTGTATATTTTAATCCACAGGATATCATTAACAAATTACCCTTTCAATGCTGCATCCATAAATGCAGTTCTTCTATTGTAGGGATGATGGGCAGAACATAAATTTCTGGGAGAAAGGAAGAATAAGGTTTCTACATGATTCTGAACATAGCTTCTGGGTTGAGTATAGGTCAAATCCTCTGAATAACCTCATCCAAAAACTATTTCATCATATCAAAACATGTCAATTATAAAACCAAAAAGATCAAAGCAAATATATAAAATATGTAAAATATGCCTCACAGGAAGCCAGAGGAACCCCCACACCATGAGAACCACCATTTTCCATATCCGGACTCCCCTCTCCTCTGCTGGGTGGAGCTCAGCTCTCTTCTGCTGAGCTCCACCCAGCAGAAGAGCTGATCACAGCCTGGCTTGCACAGCCACTTTGGGGCCACGCGATTCATCAATAATTGCTCTGATTTTGGGTGACTACTAGAGTATCCCACCTGCACGGCAGAGCCTGGCAAGATACCTGTGTCATATTTGCAATGACAAATACCAGTAACAATTATAGACCTCATTCCCATGATCCAATGGAATGGATTGCGGCTCTTTATGTTTCTGGAGCAGGATGATGCCCTTGGGCTCTCTCACATGTGACAGGACGTATTGAGATGTTACTGGTGCCCACTCGAGCAAATCTATGATATACAGGAAGACAGTGACAGTGATAGTGAATATATGTAAAATATATAAAATATGTAAAGTATATAAATATACAAAATATATAAAATATATAAATATATAAAATATTTGATGGGATAAATTTTTTTCTAACAGTGTCATTTGATCTGCAAAATTTGCGGGATATTCTAATTGCTTCACTGAAAGAATTTTTTAAAAATAAATAAATAATTTTGATAAAAATCATGTTTGATATATAAGAATCATTAAAACTATCAGTATTATCCCTGGATTTTATGCTTCCCATATTTTAGTAATAAAGCTAAAACTATATATTAATTTTATATAATTAAAATTATATTAAAATCATACAAATATTAATTTCATATAATTAAAATTATATAATAATTTATATACTTATATAATAACTTAATTATAATAAATTTTATTATTATAAAATAATATTATAATAATTATAATAAAGCTGATTACTGCAATATCCCTTTGTTAAAACTATTACTTTCTATTTTCCTAGATACTCATAACTGGTAAAATTCCTCTCCAGGCACTTTATCTTCAGTTCAAGATTTTATTTTTTATCCAACTTAGTACTTTAAAATCAAAACTTCTAGAATAAATTAAATTTATTTTACATATCATTTTTTTCCTACAAGTTGCTATTTATTTTTAATATCCATTTAGCAGGAATGAAGTTGGCCAGTAATCAGTAATTCTGTGTCTCTTCTATTTGCAGTGGGGATTTATGTGTATGTAAATGCATGGTTTTCTTATTCTATTTTCAAAAATTCAGAACTGCAAGCTTTTAGGAAATATTTTACATATTCCTTAAGGAATGATTTCCATAACAGTACAAAATATTTTAATCTTCAGTTAACACTGAAAAGATTATTCAATAACTACTTTTCAATAATGGTTTTGATGTAGGCAGGTAGATAAAAAGGGCCCCTATTGCAATGGAATTCCTGAAGCAATAAAACCTAGTCCAAGGCTGGAAACAGTTCACCTTTTGGACACAGGGACTAAAGCCTGATAAGATCCTTACCTGGAGTCTTCTCTGGGCCAAAAGGCCAAAGGGGCCAAAGGCCAAAATGCCCAGAGAAACCTGGACTCATTTCACCACATGCTCTCTCAGAAACAAAGGTCAAGGAAAGAAAATTCAAAGAAGGTCATCAACCACTCCAAACCCTACCACCTTAGCAACCACCCTAGCAACAGACTCAAACCTAGGTAGAAGCTCCACGTGGGGCAGCTTAGGAAATCCCCTATGTAGGCCAGCTTGAACAAAGCAAGCAAGTGCATATGCAGCCTGACTCCACGTGATACTGGTGCCCACAAGGCCGAGCACATGCGGTGCCCGATCAAATGTGCCCCCACTGTTTCCCCTTTTGAGATGTGTACTGGGGCTCTCTCAGCCTTTGGAGAAGGCTTTGGAGAACTCCACTTTTCTCCTGAGCATGTTACTCTCTCTATTTCTCTCCTTCCTTTTCTCAAAAATCCTCCAAGTAAAAATCTGGTTTTTCTTCACTGCACTTGTACTTCTGACATTCTTTTTTTGTATAAGAACAATGACCCTGAAGGCCTAGGTAAGGCCTGGGAGAGACGTTCCTGTCCTGCAAAGACCAATCAGTTGCTCGAACCTGAGTTCTTGGCTCCTGGACAAATTGGTGGTGGGGATTAGCTCATTTACAGAGAAGGACACATGGGCCTGAGTTGTTTCTTGATAGTCACCTGGTGGGGCTGGGGACTTGGGGTTGGCCACTTTCAGTTTCACCCAGACTTTATTAGTCCTATCGTTCCCCCCCCGGTCCCCAGGTGGCAGAGGAGGAGAGAGACAAAGTGGCCAAACTCTCTTCTCTTCAAAGAAGGGTGAGTGGAGGATGGGGAGGCTCCTAAATTCAGTATCTCATTCTTTTCACTGCTTTACCTTCTTTTTTTTAAGTATTTTATTATACCACCGTGAGATATACAAATAAAAAGATATACAATTAGAAAGTTCATGTTTGGGTTTTGGTCATACAGTGTTCCAGCACCCGTCCCTCCACCAGTGCCCATCTCCCACCACCAACATCCCCGGTTCCCTCCCCCCTCCCCAGCCCACCTCCATGGCAGGTTCTTTATTTCTTTCCCTTTCTCTCTCTTTCTCTTTTCCTTCCCCTCCAGACTACGGATTACAGAACATACATTAAAAGGTTGTCATGTGTATCCCCCTGCCTCTATTTAATGCTCAGTTCCAGGTTGGCACTAGTACCCTCGACAATTATTAGCACCCTGTTCCATTTTCTGTCTTACCTAACCTCTGACTCCCACACGTTTGGGATAATTTCCACCTTTGACAAGACCTCCTGATATATGTTTCACTTGACCTTGGATATTGGTATCATAATATGTACATATATATTTATGCCATGCAAATAAATGCAGTCATTCTGTATCTCTCTCTCTCCTTCTGGCTAATTTCACTCAACATAATCTTCTCCATGTCCATCCATTTATATGCTTTACCTTCTTATCTTATTGCAGAGACAGCTCAGTTTGTGGAGTGCCTCTTTCAGGAAGCCCACCTAGACTCTTTCATGATTATCTGTTCACCCCTTGCAGACACACCTAGTAGGTCCTATAATCCTGTACTGATTATGTTGCAACAATTCCCATGAGATCCTACAACTATCTTAGTCTTCTTAGTTTGATTCTTATTGCCAAGCACTGATTTTAATGCTCAGCACATGGTTGGCTGATGCTGACTGGTAAATATTAAAGTAAGCAAAAAGTCCATGCTTGAGAAAGATTTCCTATAATTTATATTAACTACATGAGTTAATATTCAGAATGAAAAGGACTTTCCAATGCGATTTTATCTTTTACTTGATATTCTATTAGACATAAAATAGTGATTGTTGTATGTGTTACACTTATTGGTAGAAACTATCAATGAATTATCACTAATTCATGAGCTATTCTCCTTTTTTTCACTATTTTTTCCTCACTATTTATCAAATGCACCAAAATAAACCTGCTGTATTGATAAGTGAGACACTTTAGCCTTACACACACATACACTATTCTGAATTAAGATTCATTCACTTTTGGGAATTTAAATTTGATGGAGCAGATATATGTTAGTGTGACTCCAAAAATTGGTGCTTTTTACAGTACTGATGAATATACTCTCTGCTTTTTATTCTCTCTCACTTTATTTTTCACCCGCATGCTTCTATACCCTCATTATTAACTTTATTTTTTAACTTGAGTGTTAAAAGAATTATGAAAGCCTTATATTTGGGGGAAAATGACAGCACAATGTAATCACTAATATCATACTGGTGTTCAAGATCACATGCCTGTAAATATATTAGATGAATATTTTGTTTAGTAAAGGATATAATGGCAAGTTGCCATCATTGTAACTTAGTTGAGGCTATAAATTGAATGTCTTGCTTTTAGGTGAATTAATAATTTACATCAGTAAGTTTATGTGAGACATATTTGGCTTTAGGTAGTAATGTCAACAAAAAATAAACATGCATTTCATTTAGAAAGCTTCTTAATTTCTGAGGAGTGTATTTTCTTATTAATGCACTTTGAGTCTCTGGAATCTCATTTTCTAGTGAATGCAAAGGAAAACAAGAGGAAAAATAAAGCATAATGATTATGAAAAAATAGCAAGTTTGGGTAAAACAACAAACTATGCAAACTACTTTAATGTGTTATTCACTGGAAGCAATAAAAATAAACAAACCTCTCTATATATTACACAGTCAAATCTGTAACACTAGGCCTAATTTAGTTGAACCTAATCAAGGCTGTGAAGATAAGGAGCTCTTAAATTCTATGCAAAATGTATGAGTGTGTGCCTGTGTACGTTTCCTCTGATTTTCCTGGGGCTGGTAGTATAGAAAAGTAGAAATCTTATGGCACTCTTTCTCCTCATGAACTAGCTTCCACACATAGGATCTTTTCTGTCTTAAAGTGATTTTATATGTGGGATTGTTCTGCCAACCAGTGTGGAATTGTTGGGTCAACTGTAGCTCTATTCTTATTTTAAAGTCTTGATACCATTTTCCAGAGATGGTGAACCAGATGTCATTTCACCAACAGTAAATGAGGGTTTCTTTTTTACCACATCTCTTCCAAAAGCAATGTTTTCCTGTTTTTTAGATATCTTAATAAAATAAAAACAATAAAGAAATAATTATTGCACAAGAAAAATTCTCTGGAAAGTTTTAACGGTAGTAGAATGGGTTGGTTTACCTACAGAAAAAAAACTAAATACTCATCATATTAAATAAAAGATAAAGAAATTCAAAATCATTTTAGTTAAAATAAATATATAATTTTGTTCTAATCTACAAGTGTCCAGGAAGAACAAAGATTCAGCATTATCATCACCACCTATAACAACAGCAAATTGGTATATAACAACAACAAAAGTTGTTATTTGTATATAACAACAGCAAAACTATAACAACAGCAAATGCTGTGAGAAGGAAGTACTGCCATTATTATTTTTCTGAAATGACAGTGTTAATTTCATTTATTAATTTCATTTGTAGGAGCATTAGAGTTCGAACACCTGTTGTGGCATTTCTTCTAAGATCATACTTCTTTTTAAGGACATACGAGTTGCAAAATTCATCTTTGATTCTCTAATTATAGCATTTCCAATGCTGATATTTTCCCCTATTTTTACTGCTATTCAGCATAAGATGAGGCATCCTAGTGGGAGGGAGAAAGGATGAAAAGAAAGTAACCTAATTAGACAACAGATATAGTTTAACTACTGACCTTGGGTGTGAGACAAGAGACCTAATGTTAATTCAACAGTAAAATTAAGAGAATTGTATGCTGGAAGATGTAGGGCTGGAGCACAGCATGTAGAGCACCTGCCTTGGTCAACAACTTGTTTGAGCAACAGAAACTCATAATGTTCTCTGGGCACTGACAGTGACAGGAAGATCCCTGAATAGAGTCAGGAGTATGGTCAGATCCTTTAGGTGTGATTCCAGCTATATACATTTACATTACATTATATATATAATATAATATTATATATCATTATATATTTTAATATATATAATGAGCCAGCAACATAATCTAATATCTGCTTTGAATAATAGAGTTACATAGTCTCAGGATAATTTATACTAATATTTGTTCTCCCACAGGGAAACAATATATATGGATGTGTATATATATCACATATATTATTGTGATATACATACTATATATATGTGTGTGTGTATAAGATATATATGTGATATGTATGTGTACACACACACACACACACACACACACATACATATATATATATATATGCACCAGCCCAGGCATTAGAATAAGGAATACATCTCCTAAAAAATAAAGATTCCTCAGGTGATATCTGAGAGTATGTTAAGAACTACAATATGAAATTCAGTAATGTCAACCTAGAAATAAAGAATCACAACTAAAACTATGAGAGCTTATGCTACATCAACTCTGATACTTGGAAAAAGATTGAGATATATCAGTGCAATCAGGGCTCAATATCAGCCAAAGAGAAGAGGCAGGAAAAGTATTAGTGAGCATATTGCTAAGTTTCTTTCATGTCTGGAATTATGTTGTCACCAATGAGAATGGTAAAAAAAATCATACAGAATGATTTACATTTTGAAAATCAGACATCATTACTGAAGATGTTAGAGATAATATGCTGAAGATAGGGTGAAACCTCATGTTTGTATATTCCTCACCAACAGAGTTGATAATGCATACTACATGTTCCATGGTAGCTCTGCATACAATAATTAACTGAAATACAAGGGAAGACCTCTGGAGATGTTAAATATTATTCTTCAAATTACATGTAAGTGGGACAGGCTTGTTTATTACTCCTATTGGAATCCTCACTTACCTTCTATTCATTTCCTTCCTCCCCAGTGGGCAGAAAACAGTATTGCTTTGCTGCCCTCTGAACCTTCAATAAAATTTTGAATTCAGAGCAGTCTTTGAGGGAAATAAAACCTCCTCATAATATTCATAACCTCTTGCTCATTTAGTTAGATATCTTGGGATTGGGAATGTCAATTCAAATAATCAATTGCACTCTCAGAAGTAGTATATGAGTGAGGACTGGCTGGGGTTTAGCTAAGCACTGAACAGTTCGATGCTGTGCAAAAGGCAGTCATAATTAATTCATGGAAATACTTTACTGGAGCATTAGTTACTAGTCACTTGCAAACATTTACTGACTCTGATCAAACTTTTAAGGGAATAATATGAAAAAATCTTAAATGTACTTCTAAGCAAATCTTTTTAAGATTGTATAATGTGTAAGATGTTTTCTCTTATACATTATAAATATCAGCAGTTTATCAGCAGTTTTATAAGTGATGTGGATTCAGCGTCATGAAATCATAAAGCTGCGGGTTCCAGTGATTCCCCAGGCAAATGCTATCATTGTTCAAATAGTGACCTGTGCCCAAAAACATTGATCACTTACTAAATTGGCCTTGGAAAATGTGTCCTTTACATGTGAACCAAAGGTCATTCAGTATGTCACACCTTTAGAATATTTTGCAAACTGCACTTTGAAATACAGGATGTAAAATTTGATGAAATTCATAATTAAAATTTTTTCATATTTTGGTTTTAAGAATATCAAATCAATACATTGTATTTTATTGTAACAGAACATTTGTTTTGAAATTAAAAATAAAACTTAATTTTTTGGTGGGGTCACACCCAGCAACGCTCCTGGTTCAGCACTTGGGAAATATTCCACACAATATTCGGGGACCATATGGGATGCCAGATAGGGAGCCCGGTCACCCAGATGCAAGGCAAACACCCTAGCCACAGTACTATTGCTCTGGCCCCAAAGGTTGATTTTTCAAAAGCAGAGAAAAATAGAAAAACATATGAAGTTCCACATAGAAAAAACAGGCAGTGTTTATCGAAAAATTATTTGGGCTGTCAAGAAAAAAAAATCTTTTGTTCATAGACAACTGCAGGAGGACCATTTCTTAACCATTAGGTAAGCTTGATAACCATGATTGTCAATAGTTTAAGTCAGACTGTGTCTTTTTTATTTGGGGGATTATGAATTTTGGGTCACACCAGGTGATGTTCAGCGCTTACTCCTTGCTTTGTACTCACGGATCACTCATAGCAGTGTTTGGCAATAGTGGATGGGGAGTACCTGGGACAAAACCAAGGTCAGCAGATTGTAAGACAAGTGTCTTAATCCATCTACTGTTTCTCTGGCTCCTAAAGCTATGTCTCTCTTCATCCTCTATAGATAATTTTACTTGTCATAATGCATTCATTCTCTAGGTACTTGGGCAACTCACAACTAAGATATTTGAATGTTAAAATGTTCTTTTTTGGGGGATCAGTGAGAGAATTCAATGTGTTGGAGCAAGTGCTTAGATTGCACAAAGCCGTGAGTTGATCAGATCTACACCTTTGCTTGCACCACCTGCTCCAACACTACAAGCCTGAACAGTATAGTATTGAAAGACCCAAGTGTAAAAATGTTCAAGTCTACACCACCTAACTGAGAAGCACTGGGAGTTCTCCCTAGACAGAACGTGCTCTGGGAGAACACAAATATTTCCCCAAATATTTCTGAAGCACAAAACAAAGAAAAAAATGAAATATAGTGTATTTTAGTGCTTATCAAACTTAAAAGATATTCTGGTTTTGTATGCCTGGTAGATACAGTTATTATTAGTTGTAACAAACTGTCAGGTGAATCAGTGATGCTGAAATGCAGATTATAATTTTAGTATCAAGACCATTATTCAAAATTATTTTGCAGGTGAGCTTGCACAAAGCCATGAGTTGATATACAGCATGAAGATATAAAACATGATATTCTTGATATACATGAAGACCTTGCCAAAATGATATTTTACTATTGTACTTCTTTTAGAATTATTAAAGACATTTCTGAATTTGGAAGATAATTTCCAAATCAATTATGTAAAGAAAGAAGATAATAGAGATAACAAAAATTGAAATAAAAATCTGTCTTTTCTTATTTAAAATTGAGTTGATTTAATGTTATGATTTAGTAATAAGGCATTATTAATTAATCTAATACTACAGAGTTAAATAATATTTTAAATTTTGTTTAGAGCACTACCTATAACATTGATTTGGTGACTTATTCTTCATATCTGGTGAAGAAATAACATGACCTTGTCATCCAAAAACTTCAAGACTGTCAAGCTTTAAACACTTATTTAAAGGCCAATTATGGAAGATATGAAGACCCAGATATAACTGGCAATATATATGATTAAATTAACTTATTTTTTAAGTTAAACTTATATGAGCATACATTACAATAAAATTACTTTAGATCCATTACTCATTTGTCAATTAGCACATTAAATGAGGTAAAGTATTATATTTTAGTCTTTGAATGTTGTATACTCTATAATAAAGATATTAAAAGTTTGACATTTTTAATATCTCTGATTCTTTGATCCACAATCAAAGAATGAATGTAATAATCACTACTATAAGAATAAAATGGGTAGGAGTTTCAACAGATACTATAGAAATACAGATGATCTTAAGACACTGTTATGACTAATTTTATGTCATTAAAACGGAAAAAATAAAAGAAGTGAAATAATTTTTAGAACTATACTACTACTCAACACTGAAACTGGAAGGAATGGTAAACTCAAACAATCCAATTAGAAACAAGAACATTTAAGTATTAATCAAGTGACCTCAAGAAGAAAGTTCAGGTCCAGATTGTTTTATAATCTGTTATACAATAAGTTATTGCAAAAGTACAGAGATTATAACTAGCTTTCTCAATATGTTTTTCAAAAATAAAATAAATGAGAATTCTTTCAAACAGTTTCAACAGTTCTCTGATATTAAGACCCAAAGAGGCATCAAACACAAAACAAACAGAGATGACCGGTGTGATGAATGTAGAGGTAAAATTCCTCAACAAAACTTTGATAAACAATATTTAGTCATACATTAAAATGATTATACATCATGGCAAGTTGAATTTAATTCTTCAATGCTAGGATATCTCAACATGGAAAATATCACTTGTATCACTTGTACCACTTGCATCACTTGTCTTCCCGTTATTCATCAATTTGCTTGAGCAGGCACCAGTAACATCTCCATACATCCTGTCACATAGTAGTGTAGCCAAGGGCATCTGCTCCTCCAGGAACATGGAGATCAAACCATTCCTTCAGGTTATGGGAATGAGGTCTACAATTGTTACTGGTTTTGGCATACCAAATATGACATAAGTAGCTTGCCAGGCTCCGCCATGTGGGTGGGATACTCTTGTAGCAGCCTCTCATCTCGTGCATTTATTGATTAACCACGTGTGTGAGACAGGGAAGATATATCAATATTGATGTATTGATAAAATTGATATATTGATATGTTTCATTAAAAAAAAATCCGGCCCAGGTATGCTGGTCTAGAGACTCTCACACATGGGGCAGAGCTGTTCCTTGCTCTCCCTGTTCACAGCCGTTCATGAGGCAGTCGGGACGCATGGCGGGTTCTAACCCTGGCCCACCATCTCGGCAGAGCCTCACAACAAGCCAGACAACCCCCTCACCCCACGGGTGCCGCCATTTTCCACATTTGGACTTCCCTCTCATCAGAACTCCACCCAGCAGACTAGCCCATCACAGCCCGGATCATCAACACCCAGCCTGCAGCAGCTTTTTCCTCAATCCGGCCCATGTATGCTGGTCCAGAGACTCTCACACATGGGGCAGAACTGTTCCTTGCTCTCCCTGTTCACAGCCGTTCATGAGGCAGTCGGGAGGCATGGCGGGTTCTAGCCCTGGCCCACCACCTCGGCAGAGCCTCACAACAAGCCAGACAACCCCCTCACTCCACGGGTGCCGCCATTTTCCACATTTGGACTTCCCTCTCATCAGAACTCCACCCAGCAGACCAGCCATCACAGCCCGGATCATCAACACCCAGCCTGCAGCAGCTTTTTCCTCAATCCAGCCCAGGTATGCTGGTCCAGAGACTCTCACACATGGGACAGAACTGTTCCTTGCTCTCCCTGTTCACAGCCCGTTCATGAGGCAGTCGGGAGGCATGGCGGGTTCTAGCCCTGGCCCACCACCTCAGCAGAGCCTCACAACACTTCCCTCTCATCAGAACTCCACCCAGCAGACCAGCCCATCACAGCCCGGCTCGCGCCTCCCACTCGGCAAGCCTGGCAAGCTTCTCGTGTTGTATTTGATTTGCCAAATTCCAGTAACACTTATATTAGGTCATTTTCATGACCTAATAGAATGGTTTGAGGTTCCTTATGTTCCTGTATCAAGCCGATGCCCCTGGCTCTACTGGCGTGAGACAGGCATATGGAGATATTACTGGTGCCCGCTCTAGGAAATAGATGATCAACGGGAAGATCGTGATCGTTATCGTGATATGTTTATTAAATTGACATATTGATATATTGATAATATTGATATATTGGTAAAATATATTGGTAAAATATATCAATATTATTGTTATATTTGTAAAAATATATCAATATTACATACCACATCAGCAAAAAAAAGATAAATTCATATGATCATACCAACAAATGAAGAGAAATAATATAGAGCAAGTTTTAGACATACTTCAATATCCATTTACCCTCCTCTTAAAGAACTGTAAAAGAAATAATTTAACATTCACCACCCCACACACACACACAAAGAATAAAGTTTGTGTTCAATAATCCCACAGTCAGACTACACATTATGGTGAGAAATATACTTAATACATCACACACAAAAATAAAGAATATCCAGTCCATCGTATTACCCAATATTGTATTATTGTCAAATGTTGGAAATACTGGAAGTGAGAGCCTTTGCCATTTGACAAGATCATATGAAATAAAAGGTATACACATTGAACAAGTAAAAGCTAATCTTTCGTAATTTGCAGGTGATATGACATGCATAAAATACACATAAAATATATAAAGAATAAAAATATTATTTGAAACAATGAACATATCTATATTGCATTAGCATATACACATATATAAAGTTATGTTGTGTTTTCCTATGCAAATAATAAATGAGAAGCTAAGGAAATTAAAAAGGACATTTGTTTTTATAAGTTAGTCCATCATATCAAGTATGACTCAAATTATACATGGGTGAAATATTTCCAAGCAGAAAAATGTAACTATTAAAAAATAGAATGTACCAAAAAGTGGAAAACTATTCCTGATTTACAGATTAGAAAAATAATTTGTTAAAATAGTGATTCTAACAAAAATTATACAGATTTCGTGAAATCCCGATCCAAAAATTTCATGACAACTTCCCAATATCATAGAACATTTTAAAAAACTAAAATATGCATTATATGATAAAACTCTCCAAATGATCAAAGCACTACTGAGAAGAAAGAAGATTGTAGACATCATCGTTACTAACTCTAAGCTATGCATTGAAGGTAAAATATCAAGAGCACTATGGTATTGGAATGAAAATAGGTGCTCAGACAAATGAATCAAAATGAGAGACCCCAAATGAAACTATAGGTAAATGGAATGTTAATTTACGGTACAAGTACCAAGTAAACAAAAAAAAATCAGAAGACATTATGTTCAATAATAGCCATGTGCAAAAGGGAAAAGCAAAAATCTCTCCTATCTCACACTATGCACAAAAGTTTACTAAAAATCTGGCCAGAGCTACAGCACTATTGATTGGGTATTTGTCTTATACACCACCCAGTCCCCTGAGAGCATCAAGAGTGATCTCTGAGTCCAAAGCCAGTAATAAACCCTGAGAACCATCATATACACCCTCCCAAAAAATGTTTATTAAAAATGACTGCAGGGGCCGGAGCGATAGTCCAGCGGGTAGGGCGTTTGCCTTGCACGCAGCCAGCTCATGCAGGCCTGGGTTCGATCCCCAGCATACCATATAGTCCCCGGAGCACTGCCAGGAGTGATTCCTGAGTGCAAAGCCAGGAGAAACCCCTGAGCACCGCCGGGTGTGACCCAAAAAGCAAAAAAAAAAAAAAAATCTTAAAAATGACTGCATAGTACAGTTAGTAGAGGATTTGCTTTGCATCTAGTTCACTTGACTTCCGTTGTTCATTGATTTACTTGAGTGGGCGCCAGTAATGTCTCCATTCATTGGGAATGAGGTCCATTATTGTTACTATTTTTGGCATAACAAATATACCACAAGTAGCTTGCCAAACTCTGCCATGGCTCTGGTTCATCCCAGGGGTCCAGTCTTTTTCTATGTCAGACCATCAACCATCCAGGGCCTATGGGGCAGAGACCTGGGTATAAACAAATCTGTCTACTGTCTGCAACCTGCCGATGCAGCAGGGCAAACACAGCCACACCTGTAACACCTCAAGGGGCATCTAGATCACCCAGGTTGAATCCCTAACGCTCCATGGTCCTATGAGTTTCAGAAGTGGTCCTTGAGGCCCTCTGGGTGTACTCCAATCCCTGCAAAGACCAAAAGAATAGAAATTCAGTTAATTGTTGTATCTGAATTCAAGAAATAAAAAAAAACTTGTACAACATATACTAGTTTGTGCCCCTCAAGGTGTTGCAGCTGTGGCTGTGGTGCCTGGCTACATTGGCAGGTTGTCAGACAGGAGACAGTCTTGTCTACACCCAGGGATCTGTCCTGTGGGCCCTGGATGGTTGATGGTCTGACATAGAAAGTGACTGGGCCTCCTGGGATGAATCCAGAGGCATGGCAGAGCCTGGCAAGCTACCTGTGGTGTATTTGATATGCCAAGAACATTAATAATAATGGACCTCATTGCCAAAGAATAGAGGCGTTACTGGCTCCCACTCCAGCAAATTGATGAACAACAGGAAGACAAGTGACAAGTGACAAGTGACACACTAGTTTTAGTGCCTTCAATTATTTTACTCCATTGTCAAGAAAAATAAATCAAACTCAGTAAATTCCGGTAATATATATTACAGAAAGGCACAGGAAGAACTCCTCCAATTATCAGGAAATTTTAAACTAAATTTAGAATGTGTTTTACTTTATACAAGGTAAGTGTCTCATATCAAAATGGCCAGAAAAATATTAGAAATATGCTCAAGGGGAGAATGCACATAGGAGGTCCTGGTTCAATCCCTGATGGGCCCCTGAGCAACACCAAAAACTTGTTTACTTGTGTAAATAAGTATGGAGTAGCTCATGAGAGTCAGTGGCTGTGATCCAAAATGAAAAGGAAAGAAAAGGAACAATGTTAATGGTGCTATGGAGAAAAACAAATTTTCATTCAATTTTTGGCATTGTAACTGATTGAAACTCTTTGGAAACACACACACATCAAATTTCTTAAAATAATTTAAAAGAAAGCTACCATATAATGTAGCAATTCAATTACAAAGTATCTATCCCAATAATACAAAAGCATTAATTTGGAAGGATGTATGCATATTTTATATTCATTGCAGTCTTATTTACAATAATATAGTTTGTAAATAACTCAATTCCCAATCACAAAAAAGTGGAAAATATGAATGGGTCCATACACACGATGTGTATATATAAATAACCATTAGAAAAGGTTGTCTTTGGTAACATTATGGGTGAGACTGGGGATGTCATGCTAAGTGAAGTATAAGTCGGAAAGACAAAGACAGACAAATTAAAATTGTCTTGCTCATATGTGATATAAAGACAAGTTAAGTAAATAGGCAATTTCCAATAAAAAAACTCATTTACTTTGATCATAGGTGGACATTAGTAAGGTAACAAAAATGGTGGGCTGAAGGGACAACAAGGCTGGTGAATGGAAATTGTACTTTGATGGTCAACATTTTGTGTTAATGTCACTCTTCTAAGACACAACATTGTTTGTACTCTTGCTTTAAAAATGAGTGTTATAGTCAAAAATTATTTTCAAACTATTAAAGATACATCCATCACCAAACAATGCTTTAATTTATTAAGTTACACATACTATAATTTCAACCAGAGAAAATTAAGGGAACGTTAATGCATATATTCTGGAATATTTTTTAAATCTATAACTTTTAGGATCTTGAGTTTCTTTTAAGAACAGCCTTTAGTGCTCTTGGAATCACCCAGAGATATTAAACCACTAGAGCATAGGCATCACCCTCAGAGATTTAAACTTAATTGGTTTTTCAGTATGCCTAATTATTATTTTAAGTCATTTTAATATGCTTCCAAAATGATAAGTACCACTTCATCCATTAAAAGGGAAAGCTACTATGATAACAAAAGAAGTATGATGGAGTCCTATTAATTATCAGCTATGTAACCTTAGAAACCCTACTTAAATTCTGAGTCTTAGTGTCTTCTGTGAAATGCTGTATAATATCTAATTTTCAATGATAATAGATTATTGTTATTTTATCTAAAAGGACTTTTGCATACTTGTTGTCAATAAATTCATAAACCTTTCTATGATGATGGTGACTGTAAATGATCTCTTCTTGGAAGTAGCATAAATGCAGTGGACTTGGTCGATTTTCAAATATGCAAATGCCATTTCTTTCTTTTTTTTTGCTTTTTGCGTCACACCCACTAATGTTCAGAGGTTACTCCTGGCTCTGGACTCAGGAATTACTCCTGACAGTGCTCAGGGGACCATATGGAACACCGGGTATTGAATCTCGGTCTACCACATGCAATGCATGTGCCCAAGCTGCTTTTCTATGGCTCCCGTCCCTCAAATGCCATTCCTATAGAATTAAGGCCACAATAATGAAGTTTTTTTAATAAAATAAACATTTTTCTTAAAAATAGTTTTAAGTTCTTTTCACTTTGTTTCTGCAATGAATATTTGATAGTACATTTAAATAGTAAATAAGCCACTACAACTCTGTATGTTCATAAGTGAAATTTTATATTCATTTATGCTTTCTGGGGAAATAGCTTAAGAGCTAGATCACATGCAGAAGAGCCAGGTTTGGTTCCTAGTATTCATGGTTCCCCCATCACTGTGCCTAGAGCAGTGTGTGAATATCATCAGATGAGGCTGGTATCCCCTCCCCTAAAACTTATATAACATGAAACATGCCCTATTACAGTAATGATTAGTTTTTGATATATTCACAATATTCTGCATCCCTTATAAGTGAAGAAGAATTCACAGCCATTGCAATTTATTCAATTTCCTTCACTTCTCCTAGGTTTTAACAAACATTAACATGCTTTCTGTATCTACAGGTGTGGGGATTGAATTAGCAAGGAAATTTTATGCAACCTGGGTCTTTTTAATTTATATTTTAAGCCAGCATTCTTTTTATCTCACACTATTTATTCAATTACCATCTTGCAGCTTGTTGGATATTTTATTCCATTTTTATAAATAACAGTATTCCATTGCACACTTATACCCTACTTTGTTCATCCATTTATTAGTGTTGAACATGTGTATGTTAGCATGATGTGATGAATATTGCTTACAAGTTTTTTGAGTAGGCATTTTCCATTCCCTTCTAAATGTTTATGCATGATTTTGTTTTTTACATTTTTAGGTATATCTACTATGTCAATTATTGGAAAGGGCCTATACTTATAGAATTATAATTATTAAATTATATGATAACTCATTATTTTATTGCTTTATTTAAGCACTGTGATCTACAAAGTTGTTCATAATACAGTTGTTTTAAGTTTTCATTCTTCCAACATCAATCCCACCAGTCTGATGTTTCCTGCTTCTCATACACATTCCAAGACTGCCCTCTTAGCAAATACAAATAAATTTATTTAATATTTTTCCCAAAAAATGGCAAATGGCATTATTATAAAATAGAACAATAGAAGTCAATTTATTATAGTTGTTATGTCTCATAATGGTGTTATTAAAGTTATTGTCTGAGGTTTAATGAAATTAGCTACAGAGTCGTTTGGTACAGGTTAAGCCTTCTGTGTCATTGCTCTATCTCATTGAGTTTGGTGGGCTTCTATGAAATTTTACCATCAAATATGCTGTGCTCATATTGGACTGCCACTATTGTGATTTTGGAGGTGCTCTGGGCTTCAGTGAGTTATGAAGCTGCATCATTGATATAACAAAAGATATCTCATGTTTCATAACTAAGGATATAACTAAGGATATAACTAAGGATATCTCATTATATCATTGATATAACTAAGGATATCTTATGTTTCCCAATGGAAAACCAGCAGGACAGTTCTACTGTTCAAAAAGGGAGACATCCATGACATTGGCAACTATCGCCCAATCTGCCTGTACTCTGTCATCTACAAGATGTTCACCTGAGTCATCCTGAACAGGATAGTCAGAACATTAGATGAAGACAACCATGTGAGAAAGCAGGCTTCCGAAAAGTATTCAGACAATCGACCATATACACATGGTAACCAAGCTCATTGAAATCTATAGAGAATTCAAGATGCCACCCTATCTCATGTTCATTGATTTAAAGAAAGCCTTTGATTCTGTGGAGACAGAAGCGGTCCTCAAAACCCTGGCCAAACAGGGTATTCAAACCCAATACATCAAGATCCTTTGTGAGCAGTATTACGGATTCACCACCAGGATCTCACCATTCTCCAAAGACATGACCATCTATGTTAAAAGAGGGGTTCGGCGGGGTGATACCATTTCACCAAAACTCTTCAGTGCCACCCACGAGAACATCATGTGACAATTAGAATGGGAATTAGAATGGGAAGGAATGGGAGTGAATATAGATGGTCGGCAACTACACCACCTCCGCTTTGCTGGTGACATGGTTATAATATCACCAAACATTAGCCAAGTGGCACAAATGCTGGCTGACTTTGACCGAGAATGTGGAAAAATAGGTGTACAGCTGAATCTCAACAAAACTATGTTCATGAACAATGAACTAGTTCCAGAGGCCCCATTCACTCTCAATAAAATAACCATCTCTGAATGCAGCAGTTATGTGTACCTAGGTTGAGAAGTCAACATGATGAACGGCCTAAAATCTGAGCTGCGCAGGAGGTAGAGAGTGCATGGAATGCCTTCAAAAGCTTCAGAGAAATAGCTAAAAAGACAAAAGAACTTCCAGCTCTGGGCACATCTCTTCAACTCCACCATTCTCCCTGCATTAACATACTCCTCAGAGATCTGGGCCCTATGAAAGCAGGATGAGAATGCTATTTGGGTCTCCCAAAGAGGAATCGAAAGAGCTGTGCTTGGAATATCACGCCTCACTCAAGTGAAGGAAGGAATCGGAGCTCCAACCTCCATCACTGTTCCAGAGTCCGGGATGGTGTCTCGTTTGCCAAGGCATCGAAAATCAGATGGGTTGCAAACGTAATGCAATTTGGAGACCACTGCTGGGCTAGAGCCATTGCTGACTGTATCCAATGGGATGTCAAAGGATCACATGATGGTCAGACTTCTTAGTCAAGACCCTGAAGGAATGGTTTGAGGCTCTTCGTATTCCTGAAGCAACCAGATGCCATTGGGCTACACTGGCACATGATAGGGTCAAATGGAAATGTTACTGGTGCCCGCTCAAGCATACTGATGAATAACAGGATGTCAAGTGATCAAGTGATCAAGTGATCTCGTTTGGGGGCTGTCCTTCCCCTATCTGGAAGGAATGGGAGTCTAATAAACACCATTCCAAGATGTCCACAAAGTTTTCAGTCTGGAAATCAATCTCTCTGGTATGAGATGGTGGATTGAACCTGAACCCTAGGTTTAAATTTTTTAAAGAATGTTAAATATTTTTCCAAAGTAGCTGATTTTAGGTTACCACTATCAGTTTGTAAAAATTTTGATTTTTCTTTTCTTCCCTATCACTTGGTATTTTCACAGTTATCATAATGGGTTGATAATATATTTTATTATTGTTTTGTGTTGTATTTAGCTAAAGGGAAATAATGTTAAGTATCATTTCATTATTCATTGTTTATAAATGAAATGTAATTATATACTTTTAAAATATGTGTTATTTATGGATTGTTGGGATCTGCTGGGGTCCCCCAACAGTATCAGGACAGAGTTTTCTTCAACCTCTGAGGCCACCCTGTAATGAATGAAAACTCACAATTCCAGGGCAGTTCCAAAGGCTTTTAATAATAGAACAAGCTCTACCACCACAATCCAATATAATTGAAGACCTCTCTCTCTGGTCAGAACTTAGACCATGTAACAGTGTTGGGGAGCGCCACCAGGGTCCCTGACAGTGTCAGGAAGCGAGTTCCCTTCTACCTCCGAGCCGGCGGGGAATGGATGAAGACTCAGGAATCGATGCAGTTTTAAAAGGGCTTTACTATTATAGGATCCAATATACAATCCAAGAGCAGGGAAAATCTCCGGACTCTGGGTTCCCAGCTAGGCCCCAGCCACGTGTAGGCCAAGATGGCTGCCACCACGTGTTGAGGCCCAACAGAGAATGGAGAGCACGGAGAAGCAAAAACACCAAGGGAAGCCAAAATGGCAGAAAGGGGAAAAAAGAGAGAGAGCGCCTTTCTTCTTACAGCTTACTTTATAGCTAGGAATCCCCCCAAACTCCCCAGACCAGCCCATTCTGGGCTGGGCTATCTAGAGATGAAAACAGGAAAATAGCTCTATAGAAATGTAGCAACTTCAGGAGACATCTGGTTGTTTACAAGGACCCAGAGCTAATTAAAAGCCTCCTAGTAGAGCTGGGAGGAGATATAAGCTAAATGTAACTTCCCCTTGCAGGAAGGAACAAATGCCCTCAGGTAATTTCTCCCAGCACCTCACCTAATATCTTGAGCCAAGATCTGCCTGGAAATGTCTTTATAGGGTAGACAAGGGGGTTTCTGAGATGGCATTTCTCTGTACCAAAGACTAATACTAATGCCAGTTCAATATTTCTCCAAGCCTTCACAAGTCTCTTCTACTTCATGGTAGTTTTGTATTTTAGTTGCCTTTGAGTATATCAGGGAGCCATGCTTGTTTGCTTGGAGGCAAACAGCATTTCTCTCTGGTCTAATTACTTAGGGATCCTACGTGGCCAGGCAAATTTGCTGGTAAGATCTAGCTAGTCCCACGATGATTGTGGTAGCATGGGAGAATATTTATACCAGCTAGTACAGCATACATGGCCAGATAAACTGCCACATTTAGACTACCCCCTTATCTACGAAGTGATTTGCAGGTGGCAATTAAGAGCAGATGCAGGGGCCCTTAGAGGAGTCCTGCAACAATCTAACAGAATGATACTGACCTTCAGATATGGACAACATGGATTTGTATTTATTCCTGTTGTATGTCTGAAAGTTTTAGCATAAGAATTTGGGGGAAATAACCTATGGAAATCTAACACTATTCATTTCTTATTCTCATGATCCAAATAGCTTTAAGATAACCTGGTGGTAACAACATGGAACATATGATCTTTTGAGTTCAAAAACTTGATAGATCAATTCAATATATATATATATATATATATATATATGTTTTTCTCGACTTTCAAGGACAAAAACATCACACTTTATTATATTTGCTGAAATATACATATATACATATAAATCTATCTTATATAATTGACTTTCATTATAATCTAATCAATCCTGTTCAGTTTGTAGAAAGGAAGCTTAGTAACCAATTCAATTCTATTATATATTCCTTTTGAAAACTCTTTTTGTCAAAAAGAATAAGAATTTTCTATGAGTTAATATTGGAAATCCACAAATATAATGCATCACTGAGATCCTGGAGCAGGAAGAATATATAAGAATAATTCTTATTACATAGTTGTCAACCACTTAATTAAATAGTCTTCAAAAGCATATCATCCTATAATGGATTGTGAGAAATTTATTAGAAATGTGTACAATACTGCATCTGTTTCTCAAAGATGTTCTGTAGTAATTATTTTTTGGCTTTCTATGCAGAGCTAAATTAATATTCTGAGAACGTTTGTGGTTTACTTATAAAATAACCTAATTTGAATACAATCTTTGCAAGTTTTAGATGTATTAAAAGTTTCACTACACAGTGTATTGTTTTCTTAAATCTTAATGCTTAACCTGGCAATTTGGTTAAACAATGTTAGCATAACATTGCTTAATATCTCTGAAGCAGAGATACCTAGCGTAGAGAGCCAGAAATCAGCAATCTGCACCACAGGCCCAGTAGCTCTATGTCCTTAGGCTAACATTAAACAACCAGGAGTAACCAGACAGTGTGAAGAAATCCAGAGGATTTTAAAGACTGGTACTCATGAAAGACAAAGGAGAAAGCACAAGAGTATTGGAAAGGAGTCTTCAAAACATTATATCATGGAGGAATAATTAAATCATCATGTCTCCACACTTCTATATAGCTCTGAACAGACTTCAGGCAACAGTAAATTCTATTTCAAAACTTCCCTGAAGGGTTGTTCTATAACTAAAAATAATTAGCACTGAGTTTCCTGCAGATTCACATTTACTAGAATCTCTTGGAAATCCAAGACCCTACACTCAAAACACTCCTGCAGGAGGTGAAAGCTGTTAAGTGGCAGCTCTATTTTGTTACAAATTCTCACACCTCTGTGGTAAGGTTAATCTACCCCATCTATTGCCACAGTGTCAAAAGTGCCCTTTCCTGAATTCCCTCCCTTGCAAATAGCAAATCTGTCTTAAATTGATTCTGTGTTTTCTTAATTTATACCTTTTTGCTAACCTCACAAGCACAGTAAATATCTATGTATCTTTTTCCATATTACTTGTTTCATGGTTAATAAATTGTTTTATACCCTATGGTATTTTTTTATTTTAGAGGACTATGATAACCGTGTCAAGTCTGTCATTAAGCAGAGAAAAATCTCTTAGTTTAAAAAAATTATATAGATGCGCTTTAGAAAATAAAAGTTACATAGATTCCTAGATCACCGTTGACCCCAGTGTTTAGATAAAATTTTAATGTATGTATTACAATCCACAATGTGTAAGAGAAGGAAGAGAGAAAGAGAGACAAAGTGAAAGAGAGAAAAGAGATAAAGAACCTGCCATAGAGGCAGGCTAGGGGATGGGGGAGGGAATCGGGAACATTGGTGGTAGGAAATGGGCACTGGTGGAGGGATGGGTGTACGACCGAAACCCAAACATGACTATCTTTGTAATTGTATATTTCACGGTGGTATAATAAAATGGTAAAAAGAAAAATAAAATAAAAGAAATTGAATCAAGGCAGAAGAGTACAGGAAATAACAGGTGAATAGGCATCAAGGCCTCGCACAGACTCAACAAAACTGAAAATGTGAGATATAAGCTGTAACCACTGAAACTTTTGTAATGTGCGTGTCAAGTTGACAGATGGGGAGGAGGGGGGGAGGTTAGAAGGAATTATAAGACTATTTGTGGAAAGAAGTTGGGCTGGAGCAATAGCCCAGCCGGTAGAGGCGTTGCCTTGCACGCGGCTGGCCCATGCCCGCCCGGGTTCAATCCCGGCATTCCATATGGTCCCCGAGCACCGCCAGGAGTAATTCCTGAGTGTAGAGCCAGGAGAAACCCCTGAGCATCACCGGGTGTGACCCAAAAAGCAAAAAAAAAAAAAAAAAAAAAGTTGACCACAGTGTTAGGTTTGGTGACTTTCTTATCCCTATATCTAGGAAAACACTACAAAAATAGTTTTGTTGTGATTTTGTGTTTTTGTTTTATTTGCTAATAATGGGTTAAATAAAATGAAATACAAATTAAAAAATTAAAATATGCATATTATATTGCTGTGCTGAAAGCACATATGAGATAATATGTATATTTATAGAAAAAAAGTCTCATTCTCTGAAATATGCTGATGTGAAGCAATTTCATCTCTGAATATCAGCTTCCTTATCTATAAAACAAAAATAGCTATCACATAGGCACTGCATTCCTAACACAATTAATGTGCCAATAAAATTAAATATGTATGTAAGCATCTCATTACTGTATTAGACCATAAAAATGACCCGAATCTTTAGACAGGGTAGGAAGGCAGCACATCTTTTCATATCTAAACAATGAAAGTCCAGCAAAGAATATTACCATAAAATGTTTGTATTCCAGCTTTTTGATATATTAAAGGTCAAGACATAGTGAGAATTCATTTATTTATTTTATTTTGTGTCAAAATATGCAAATAATTTCAGCATGATTGAACAATCTTAAATTTTAGGACCTCATTGGACATTAGCATTTTTATATGCTAACAATGTCTAGACTAATTATATGTGTTTACTAGCAATATATATTTAAATATTTTTATTTTACATATTTATAATCTACTACAACTTTCATATTAAGTATACCCAATATACTTGTAAGAATATTTATATATAATTATTTGCTATATTACCATATATAATTCACTCTCTATGTATAAATTTATATATATGTATATACACATAAACACACACACATACAGCTTCTCATAATGTTCTGTGAGTATTTCATTACATATTGCTGGGAACAATTTATTACATACTGATGTACTCTCCAATTAAAGATTTGCACAGATAAGTTTGCATGTTTCCATTTTATATATGTCTGATAGTCATGTTATTTAAACTTTTTAAAATTTATACTTTTAACAATATATAAGAGACAGGCTGTTTTGTTCTAAAATCCCTGTTCTGTTATTTAATAATTGGCTAACACAGAGCAAATAATTTAAACTCAATAAATCACTTTTCTGATATGTAAAAGAAAAATTATGTTTCCTGGCTCACATGAATTTTTATAAAGTTATCTATTAAAATGAACATAAATTTATTAGAATTTTATCAGGCAAATAATAACAAACGTTTCTTCTTCTTTGACTCCTTTTCTTCCATCTTACATAGTTTGTTTAAAACTTTTGAAAGTTGTCTATATTATTATAGTATATATATATATATATATATATATACAGAATGCCTTTATAGATTTTTAAAACAACACATGTTTTATTTACTTATTCATTGAAATTATAACTTGAGTAATACAACTACAACTGTGCTTAAGTTCATACTATTGATATACAAAGTCACTGCACCCTATCATCAATAAAGTAGCAAGGACTGAACCCCATGTCATCACTGGTATAATCTTCTTTCCTCTATACCAATAACCCCATTACCTATTGATTCATAGTTACAGTTTTGATGCACACTGCTATCTTACTTTAACCACCACAAACACGGCCTTGACCTTCCACCTATACATGTGTGGCTCTTTCAGTACTTATTATTATCCTGTTCAGCAATTAAGTAAGACAACATTATTCAGTATTATTTTTTCTTGCTTGTATGCTTTGACTTAACAAAATTATATTCTCTATGTAGTATAACCTTTATAACCAATCAGTAGTCTCTTTGACCTCATGGCTTCATTCATGCTTGTACATTCATATCTCGAAAGCATAACAAATAAGCAGTTATCATTCATGTCTTAATTATTTCCATAACTTGTTTACTGCTTCCATATTTTTCTCTCTGCTAGCACCTAATGTCCCACAAGCAGCGATTCTTCTGACCCTGCAGAAAGCTGAGTCATCAGGGGAAATTTGGGGGAGATGAAGGGTGAGCCCAGTACCTACTCAAACAGAACCTTTTCAGCTGGAACCCTCTGCACTCCACAGTTTTCTCCAAGCTCCAGGCCATAGTCCACTGCTTTGGCAAGTCTCATCCAGAAATTAATCTGTTGAGAAACTAAGCTATGTGGGTTTTGTGACAGAAATCTACAGGCTATCATGGAGCTGGGGATGGGCTAACTCCCCACATCTCCTTCTACTTCTGGAAACCCTGACAGTCACACATGCCCCAAAAAGAACAAACCACTTAAAATGTTAACTCCTTCAGCTATAGCACCTCTAATATTTTAGAACTTCCTGGAATGACATCTCAAACTCTAAAACACTGATAAATCAGGTGTAGCACACCAGATTGGATGGGAGGTAATACAGAAGGCAACCAATTATGATTAACTTAATATAGACACAAAATGTCTTAACCTGTAACAACTTCTTAGTAATCTCTTATACAAGTGCTTATTGTCTCCATGGTGAGGTGTCGGGAAGCAAGTTCCCTTCTACCTCTGAAGCCGGCGGGGAATGGAAGAAGACTCAGGAATCCGATGCAGTTTTAAAAGGGCTTTACTATCACATGTTCCAATATACAATCCAAGAGCAGGGAAAACTTCCGATTCAGGGTTCCCAGCTAGGCCCCAGCCACGTGTAGGCCAAGATGGCTGCCACCACGTGTTGAGGCCCAACAGACAATGGAGAGGATGGAGAAGCAAAACACCAAGGGAAGCCGAAATGGCAAAAGGGGGAAAAAAGAGAGAGAGCTTCTTTCTTGCAGTTTATTTTATAGCTAGGAATCTGCCCAAACTCCCCAGCCCAACCCATTCTGGGCTGGGCTATCTAGAGATGAAAACAGGAAAATAGCTTTATAGAAATGTAGCAACTTCAGGAGACATCTGGTTGTTTACAAGGACCCAGAGCTAATTAAAAGCCTCCTAGCAGAGCTGGGAGAAGCTATAAGCTAAATGTAACTTCCCTGGCAGGAAGGATCAAATGCCCTCAGGTAATTTCTCCCAGCACCTCACCTAATATCTTGAGCCAAGATCTGCGTGGAATTGCCTTTATAGGGTAGAGAAGGGGGTTTCTGAGATGGCATGTCTCTGTACCAAAGACTAATACTAATGCTAGTTAAATATTTCTCCAAGCCTTCACAAAAGTCTCTTCTACTTCATGGTACTTTTGTATTTTTAGTTGCCTTTGAGTATATCAGGGAGCCATGCTTGATTGCTTGGAGGCAAACGGCATTTCTCTCTGGTCTAATTACTTAGAGATCCAACGTGGCCAGGCAAATATGCTGGTAAGATCTAGCTAGTCCCACGATGATTGTGGTAGCATGAGAGAATATTTATACCTGCCAGTACAGAATACATGCACAGATAAGACTGCCACATTCAGACTACCCCCCTATCTATGAAGTGACCTACAGGAGGCAATCCAGGGCAGATGCAGAGGCCTAGGCTTTTAGGTGTCCTGCAACAGTGAGATACAATCCTCACTTACTTTCTTCTAAGGAAGCATTTTTTTTTTGCTTTTTTTGGGTCACAACCGGCGATGCTCAGGGGTTTCTTCTGGCTCTGTGCCCAGGAATTAGTCCTGGCAGTGCTTGAGGGACCATATGGGATGCCAGGGATGGAACCCTTGCCGACATGGGATGGCTGCATGCAAGGCAAACACCTGACCTGCTGGACTATAGCTCCAGCCCCCAGGAAACATTTTTATCATTTTTTAGCAAATTATTGATAACAAGCTATATAAAATAAATTATTGAGGGCCTACTGTGGGGGGCATGCTTAAGGGTGAGGAGAAATTAGAGATAATAGTGTTGGGAAGGTGCAACTGTGCATGATTGGTGCTAGTATAGTGAATATCTATAGCAAATCATTATGAGTGACTTTGCAAACCACAGTATTAGGTAGTATAAAGGTAAAATAAAATTTTTAAAAGACTGTTTACCCATGTTTGCTTAGAATTTTTTGTCAACTTTTTATAAGAAAATATGGAAGTAATGAGATTAGTGGCATAGTCATAAAACCACATGTCAGGCTCCAAATGATTTCCAAATCAGCGTTTCCTCAATTTTGCACTTTTATTTTGGTTTTAGTAGTAGTACTTATAAGTTACATTAATTAGTAGTGCGATAGTGGTAATAGTAGAACCTTACTATGACAAATTTTCTTCTCTCATAGACCAAATAATTTATATAATACATGTGATTTATATTATCTTCATTTCACATACATGAGAAATAAGGAAATAAGTTGAATTCAGTTGTCTTACATTAAAAAGCATTATTAGGACTCAAAATTTAACAGGCTACTTTATTGTAATTCCTTTGCACTATCTATTATTCAATACTTCTCCTCTTAGTGGTAAATTTAATGAAACTTATATTCTAGGAAAAAGTTTCCATGTGTGTGAATTATTAAGTTTAATCATTACTATGAAAGCTATAGCAATACTTATGCCAGAAATTAAATAGGCCATTTTTAAAGACATATAAAACAAATCACCTTCTTTCTCAAAAGATTACCTATATAAATGCAAGCCTTTTTTAAATGTTTCTGTTTTAAAGACAGCGTAATTTGAATTTAAAGCTTTTTTCCAGTTCACTATTTCAAAAATATTGATCTCCAGTTGAAGAAATATTTATTTAAATTCCAATATCACTTGATCTACCATACAGTTTGGTGTTTTGTTGTTGTGTTGTGTTTTTTTTTTTTTTTTTGGCTGGTGGAATCCTGGCAATGCTCAGAGGCTACTTCTGGCTCTGTACTCAGGAATCAATTCTGGTGGTACTTGGAGAACCATATGGGATGTCAGATATTAAACCCATGTAGGCTCCTTGCAAAGCAATTACCTTCCAATGCTATCCTTCTCTCCCCTAACATACAGTTTTTTATAATATGACTTCATTCTAAGTTGTTGGCTCATTGCAAATTTTTAGACATTAATGGATAGAATTAAGTGGTTGAACAGCAAGTAGTACTAATGATAACCTATGACTACATAGCTCAGGAATGGGTCTGGTAAATTATGAGCAACTCCAGATAATAGTCTTACAAGCTGTGAGTGTTCTAAATCTTTGTTTTCTATTACAACATCAATGTTATCTCTAAAAAAGGAGTAATTTTTCTAACCATTTGTGAGCTTCATAGCCACAGGGATAAACAACCTAGTTTTTTTAAAGTAGTCTGCAAGGTTAGCTTTGATTTTTAAAGAGATAAATTTATTGTAATGAGTAACTTTCAGTTATAAGGGGTCGTAGAAATGAATGACCAAATGTTCCAAACATGAAGTTTATTGGCACTGAAAATGAATGTTTCTCCTAATTACTAGCACAACCTTCTACCAAAAAAAATTATTTTCAGATAAACTCACATTTATACCACCTTTATTAAGTATAGTAATCTGCTAAAATTTTCCTAAATAAGTTTTGTTTTTTGAAATTATTTTATTCACAATTTCCTTACAGATGACAGCCTTTATGTTCAAGTTACTATAATATTGGTACTCTCTAAGTTTAGTTTAGTAGAATTTATTTCAATTTCTTTTCTTTCAGGCGTTAGTGTGTTTTAGAGCAACTATCAGTTGAATGTCATATTCATAATCATTAGAATCAAAATAATGTTGTGAACACCACATAAATTTTAGTCATTTCTCAATGAGGAGTAACTTACATAAATTATTGTCTGCTTAAATAATATAATTACTCTTACTAATACATTCTTTTTGAAAAAAAATCATGTAACTAAAGGGAATAATCATTTTATGGCTTACAATGTCTCTGAGGATAGAAACAAAATTTAGTCCCAAACCAACAAACAAAAGACTCCATAATTGCCTTTTTTTCCCAAAAAATTCAACCTTCAGAAAATCCCATTTGAAGTAAATTAAATTGAACAGTACACTCTTTTGCGCAAAGATTTAATGTAGAACAACATTTGTCTTCAGTGTGCTGTGAAGCATTTTATACTTGTGTTTATAAATCTTACAGTCAATGAAACTGGAAACAGAAGAATTGATTGTCCTTGCCATTAGTCTTCACAACTACATTACAGTGTTTGCTTTATTTTGCTTGTGTAAATTAAAAATTTTAATTAGAAATATGCATATTTCTAAAATATGCATAATTTTAATTAGAAATATTCAGATAACTTAGAAGCTGTGTGCCCCTACTAAGATGGTCTAGGGTGATGTGGAGTTTGTGAGACTAAGCAAGTCATATCTTTTAGTCAAATGTTCAAATTATAAAAATGAATAATTTATGTATAAATATGAGAATAAAGTAAAAAATTGGCTATTGTTGGGGAGAGGAACATCTCTTCTGTCCTGACTCTGAACTTATATTGCTTTTCAATTTGATGAGAAACCAATGTATTAAGAATTAACCAAGCTAAATTGTGCCAAGATGGCCATACTTATTTTCATGCTGACACGTTGGAAAATAGATTACATTATTCTTTTGTTGAACAAGTAAAAAAAAAAGGTTTACTAATATTTTTTTACTGAAGTATCATAGTTTGCAATATTGTTGTACTGATATGCCAAAAACAGTAAGAGTAAAGGACCTCATTCCCAACAAATGAAGACGTTACCGGCACCCGATTGATCAAATCGATGAACAATGCAAAGACAAGTGATACAAGTGAAGTGATTGCCCTAGAGTTGCAAAGCTGCTACGGAAATCCTGGTATCAATGCTTCAGAACCAGTGTTCCACAATCATGTTGAAAATTTTGGGAACAAGTAAGAGTACTTTACTTCATTGCTCAACAATATGCTTTCTTCAATAATAGAAGATGAAATGGGGGTAAAGGGCAGAGCTGCTCCTTGCTCTCCCGGTGCGCAGCCGCTCATGAGGCACCCGGGAGGCAGGGGCGGGTTCTAGCCCTGGCCTGCCACCAAAGCAGAGCCTCACAACAAGCCAAACAACACCACCCCCCCACCTGACTCCATGGGGGCCGCCATCTTCCACATCCAGACTTCCCTCTCATTACAACTCCACCCAGCAAACCAGACTATCACAGCCTGGATCATCCACACCCACCCTGCAGCAGCTTTTTTTTTTTCAATCCGGCCCAGGTATGCTGAACCAGAGACTCTCAGACATGGGGCAGAGCTGCTCCTTGCTCTCCCTGTGGCCAGCCACTCATGAGGCGCCGGGGAGGCATGGCGGGTTCTAGCCCTGGCCTGCCATCCCAGCAGAGCCTCACAACAAGCCAGATGACCCCCGACTCCATGGGGGCCGCCATCTTCCACATCCGGACTTCTCTCTCATCACAACTCCACCCAGGAGACCAGAGTATCACAGCCCGGCTCGCGCAGCCACTAGTGGCTGCACAGTTCATCAATAATTGCTTTATTTAGAGGTAACTACAAGAGTATGCCACCCGCACTGCAAGCATGGCAAGCTGCTCCTGTCGTATTTGATATGCCAAATAACAGTAACATTTATATTAGGTCATTCCTATGACCTAATATAATGGTTTAAGGCTCTTTATGTTCCTGGAGCAAGCGGATGCCTTTGGGTTCTACTAGCATGAGACAGGACATATTGAGATATTACTGGTGCCCGCTCTAGCAAAGAAAGGATGAACGGGAAGATAGCGATAGAAGATGAAATAGCAAAAAAGGTGTACTTACCAAATTTAATAGCTTGATAACATCCAGGATCTACACTGCTTTGAGGACTTTGTCTTATTGCAATGACTACGCTATAAGCTCTACCTTGATTCAGTCAACTTTCCCCAACCTTGAATTACCTAGTGAAGTCTAAAGTTGTAGAAACATTTTTCTCCCAATTTGCCTCTCATAATCCCACTGTGACTCTTAAGGATTTTTCTCCATTATTATGATGGTTTCATAAACACCCACCCACTCCACGGGCGCCGCCATTTTCCACATCGGACTTCCCTCTCGTCAGAACTCCACCCAGCCGACCAGCCCATCACAGCCCGGATCATCGACACCCACCCTGCAGCAGATTCTTCCTTAATCCGGCCCAGGTATGCTGGTCCAGAGACTCTTAGACATGGGGCAGAGCGGTTCCTTGCTCTCCCTGTGCCGGAGCCGTTCATGAGGCAGTCGGGAGGCATGGCGAAGTTCTAGCCTTGGCCCACCACCCGGCAGAACCTCACAACAAGCCAGACGATCACCCACCCACTCCACGGGCGCCGCCATTTTCCACATCCGGACTTCCCTCTCATCAGAACTCCACCCAGCAGACCAGCCCATCACAGCCCGGCTCAGCGCGGCTCTTGCGGCGCAGCGGTTCATCAATAAATGCTTTATTTGGAGGTGTTTTAAGAGTATGCCTCCCCGCACGGCAAGCCTAGCAAGCTGCTCGTGTTGTATTTGATATGCCAAATGCCAGTAACAATTATATTAGGTCATTCCCATGACCTAATATAATGGTTTGAGGCTCTTTATGTTCCTGTAGCAAGCCGATGCCCTTTGCTCTACTGGCATGAGACAGGACATATGGAGATATTACTGGTGCCCGCTCTAGCAAATAGATGATTAATGGGAAGATCGTGATTGTGATCGTGACCATAAAAATATCTTCCTTTCATTAGAAGAATTTTCTAAAATTTTAAGCATCAACAATTAACTACTCATAAGAAAAATATTCTAACATCTCTCCTAAATGTAAAGGAAAAATCTTTCAATCTTTCATCTAGTGACATGTCTCAGGGACTTGTATATAATTTTTAAGAATTAAGAGATTTCTGATACAATAAAAACATAAAATTTACTAATCTTTTAAGTACCACATACATTGTAGGTATAGTGATGGAGTTTATGCATAGAGACAAAAGTTTAGTTCTACCTTATTCTTTATGGACAGTATAGATTTGAGTTCCATATGACCTGGTGACCACAGCCTGCTATTGAATACACCTCCCTTTTGGGAAGGTATAATGCATATTTCCTTTTAAAACAATACTAATTTTAATTAAATAATTAGAAAAATTTAATTCTATAATAAGTATGCTGTATAATTTCCTCTAATAAAATGATTTAAAGAATATGGATACAAAAGTCATTTTCTGTACTTCAAATGCTGATTTTATAAGGAATTTAGTCTAGCAATTTATCCTTAATACAGTGTTTTGCTCAGGTAAAAATATAGATACATATATATGTATCTATGTATATATAAAATTGATTTTCCAGATGTTTCAGTGGTGCAGTTTCATACCTCCTTGAAGTGGATGTAAATCACTGAATTATACCCACCACCACAGAGTCAATATCTGTCCATTTAATTTTCTGTGTCTCCCTATTTCTGATTGTTTCAGTTCGAACGTTGCATTTTTAGATTTGTTTTTATTTGCCTCTGCTTGTTTGGTCTCTCTGTATTCCACATACTAGTTATACCATGGTGATTTTATCTTCATTTTCTGATTTGTTTCTCTAAGCATCATTCACCCCAGTTCTGTCCTTATGGTTCCAAAAGACAGTGTGAATGTTCCTCTGCATAATGATAAGAAAATTTCTGTATATATTCACCTGTCAATAGACTCTTGGGTTGTTTATATATCTTAGCTATATCTGGGATAAATATCCAGGAATACTTGATGAACTAGTGTAAGTCAGTGGTTTTGTGTTCTTCAGAGAAATAGCCAGAAGCAGAAGTTCGAGATCACGTGGTAGATTGATGCTTAGCATTTCATGAAATGTCTGTGTATTGAGCACAGAGCGCTGGGCCTATTGACACTCTCAACAATAAAAATATCAGTTACTTATATGAAGGAATCATTTCTCTTCATATCCTATTAATTTTATAATTAAAAATTGGCCACTCCTTCTTGAGTATAAAAACCCTGAAAGAAGTGAGGTTGCTTATATTCTTCTGGATTATATCCATAGAACCTAATAATATTCTTCGTAAGAAATGAATGAATAATAATAAAAGCATGTAAGGAAGTATCTGTAGACAGATGGTGAGAATGCTCCATTGTCTGATATAAGAAATCTCCATTATTTCTGCCATATAGAGCTAATTATATTCAATTAAGCAAGCAGTTTAATTTATATATTTATATATCTATATCTATCTATCTATCTATCTATCTATCTATCTATCTATCTATCTATCTATCTATCTATCTATCTATCTATCTATCTATCTATCTATCTATCTATCTATCTATCTATCTATCTATCTATCTATCTATCTATCTATCTATCTATCTATCTATCTATCTATCTATCTATCTATCTATCTACCTATCTACCCCATCCATCCCATCCATCCATCCACCATCCATCCACCATCCATCCACCATCCATCCATCCTCTATCTATCTATCTATCTATCTATCTTCTATCTATCTATCTATCTATCTATCTATCTATCTATCTATCTATCTATCTATCTATCTATCCATCCATCCATCCATCCATCCATCCATCCACCATCCATCCATCCATCCATCCATCCATCCATCCATCCATCCATCCATCCATCCATCTATCTATCTATCTATCTATCTATCTATCTATCTATCTCAAACATATGCCATATAATAGTGCTCAAAGGTGTAAATGTGCAGCACAGCCCAGTAATCTACATATCACCATGTAATAAATAGCCATTCTTTTAGGACTTCATGAGAAGCAAATGCATACACATGCATACATGCTAATTAAGGTCACCCGTTAGGTAATGAGCAACAATGAGTTTCGCCTAAAGGAAACATTGTCCTAAACAAAACTAGTTATTTGGATAAGAAATAAGAGAATTAACTTATCTGCCAAGAGACAAAAAAAAAATCCAAATGAGATATCAGTCACCACCCTCCTGGAAATTGGGCCAAAGTATATAATGGAAAGTCAGTGTTACTATATGCGGAAATGTAGATATTAAACAAAGTTTCAATTTATGGTGAAAAATTATTGAAAAGAAATGACACAGAATATTTTCCAGTCAATAAATTATTTACTTGCTGGATAAATTTACATTTACAGCATTGACTTGCTTTTTACTGATTTTTATTTTTACTTTTCTGCTATTCCCTACCATATACAATTAAAATATTTTATTTGTTTTTAAACTTTTTCTTACTGGAACTACATGTTTATTTCTTTAATTTGTTGATTATTTTAATAAGAAAAACGTACTGAAAAATTCCTCTCCTAACTAAAGATCTAAGTTATATCACTATTCTCTCTTCTGCCTCTGGCATATTATTTATAAATTGATAAAATTCTGGTATAAGGTGTACCCAAAGGTTTTGAAAATGCTATGGACATTAACAAATTAAATAAAATAATAGAAAATTAAATGAGATAATGAACTCTTTTTTTTTCTTTATATTTTTCACTTTGTCATAAAATTAATGTTTAATCTAACATTTTACTACTTTGTCAATTCCAGAAAAGTACATTCATAAACTTGTTTTAAAAACATTTAATGTTAGTGAAAAAAATTATTAGTATGTGTAAAGACTTTCACAAGGGAGAAGAGATTTATTTATTTATTTATTTATTTTTTATTTTCTTTTTGGGTCACACCCCTCAATGTGCAGGGGTTACTCCTGGCTCTGTACTGACAGGAATCATCCATGGCAGTGCTTGGGGGACCATATGGGATGCCAGGGATCAAACCCTGGTCTGCCGCTTGCAAGGCAAAAGCCCTACCCACTGTGCTATCACTCTGGCTCCAAGATAGCATACTTTAAAGCATGCTTTTTGAAATTACTACAATATGAGTATTATTAAGAAATGGTATTTTCCATTCAGGTAGCTTGCATATAGCTATAAGATTACTGCTGCAATAGTAGTTTTAGTAACAGTTTGAAGAAATATTGACAATCATGCTTAATATATCTAGCATATATCCATGAGAAATTCATAATGTTTAGTAATCTAATTATTTTCATATAGTTATATTCTTTTCTTTTTTTTGTTTTTTTTTTATGGAGGGCCACAGTCCCTGTGTTCTGGGCTTACTCCTAGCTCCATGTACAGGAACGTAACTGAGCACAGCAGATAATATGGGATGCCAGGGATAGAATCCAGGTAGGGCATGTGCAAGTCAAGAAATTGCCGGTTGTACTATCTGTTAAGCCCCTCCATCATGTGTTTCTTAAACTACATACTGTTCATAAATGAGAATAAAAGTAAGCATAGAATGCAAAACTTTTTAATAAATGCAATGTTGTTAAAGCATAAGTCCACATGGTCTGATTCAAGTAATTAGTAATTATCCTTTACTTTTCTGAGTGTTTTTAATTGCATATTTAGCTTTAACAATCCCATGGCACCAGGGCATTTAAATATTTACTAAATTATTTAGAACAAAATATGCACCAATTAATAAAATATAAGGAGGGAACAATATTGAATTAGCTGTAATATCTCAATAACATAACAGCCTTTTTAAAGATTCTAAAATAACTTAAAAGAATAATACCTTTCTAATACAACAATCATGCTAAGTTTTAGGTTGATGCATTAAAATAAACCAGTAGCCCATTGTATGTGCATTCCCTGTTAATTACAATCCTATATTTTACACTAAAATTACAGTACTTACTTAGAAATAAAATTTACCAAGTGAAGTAGTAGTTCAATTTCATAACCAGCAGTACCTTTTCAACTACTAAAACTTTAAAATTATTTCATCTGTCTTTTTATTTTTTTTAACAAAGCCTTTTGTATATTCTAGTTCATGAAGGTCTCATATGAAGAAACTGCTATCAACTCATCCTTTCTTGTATACAAGTTTTCCTTTTCTTTATCTGTAACAAAATTTTATAATAAGTTTGAAATATGCATGCCACCATTTGCTCTCTTGCATACTTTGAAGTACCATTTTATATTATCTGCATCGATAAAATATTCTACTTTGTTGCTTCCCAAAAGTTCTCTTATTGATCTCTATTGCTAACGGAATTATTATTTTATTCTCAAAGTAAAATTCTTATGTTTTACCTAAACATATTTTTCTGGCTTGCATTTGTTTTGTCCATTGTGTTTCAGTTCTATGCAAGACTTACTAGATGGCAAAAACTGCAATACATATGAAAATGTCTAAGAAATATTTTTGATATTTCTCTGTTGTCAAGATAATACGGTAGGTATTGAAGATGGAGTTGTATACAAGACAGAGACAATAAATTGTTAGTTACTATGATGGTCTTTTGATGGGTCAACTGGTTACATTATCATCTCCATTTATTTCATCAAGCACTAATCATGGTGACTACATAATAGTATTTAATTAATGTAATTCACTGTATCACTGTCTTCCCGTTTATCATCAATTTGCTCAAGCGGGCACCAGTAACATCTTCATATGACCTGTCTCATGCAAGTAGAGCCCAAGGGCACCTGCTTGCCCCAGGAACATAAAGAGCCTCAAACCATTCCATCAGGTCATGGGAATGAGGTCTATAATTGTTACTGGTATCTGGCATATCAAACACGACACGGGTAGCTTGCCAGGCTCTGCCGTGTGAGTAGCATACTCTTGCAGTCATTTCAGAATAAAGCATTTATTGATGAACCGCGTGGCCACAAGTGGCCACGTGAGCCAGGCTGTGATAGGCTGGTCTGCTGGGTGGAGTTCTAACGAGGGGGAGTCCAGATGTGGAAAATGGAGGTCCTCATGGTGTGGGGGTCGTCTGGCTTGTTGTGAGGCTCAGCTAGGGGTGGCGGGCCAGGACTAGAACCTGCCATCCCTCCCGGGCGCCTCATGAGGCGGCTGGGCACAGTGAGAGCCAGTAGCAGCTCTGCCCCAGGTCTGTCTCTGGATCAGCATACCTGGGCCCGATTAAAAAAGACTGCAGCAGGGTGGATCTCAATGAGCCGGGCTGTGATAGGCTGGTCTGCTAGGTGGAGTTCTGACGAGGGGAGGTCCAGATGTGGAAAATGGAGGTCCTCATGGAGTGGGGGGGTCGTCTGGCTTGTTGTGAGGCTCTGCTGGGGTGGCAGGCCAGGGCTAGAACCTGCCATCCATCCCGGCGCTTCATGAGCAGCTGGGCACAGTGAAAGCCAGTAGCAGCTCTGCCCCATGTCTGTCTCGGCCTTTTGGCTAAGATCAAGTGTGTAATTAATATAATTAAGTTCATATATTTAAAAACTTTACTTAAATTAGGTTATCATAGATAATCTTTGTTGACCTAATTATATCAGTTTAAATTTCTTAAAACAGAGCGAATGTTTCTTTCAAGAACTCTGACAGGATGGTAGCTTAACTCCTGAGAGTTTTCAGATCCATCCCGACCTTTTAGAAGACTTGCTTAGGAGTTTGAATACTAGCTTCCAATCTCATTAACTAAGTAATCAAGTATTTACAGGAAATAGATAAATTTCACACATAGTTGTCAATAGTAACTTATCTATGGTTGAAAAATAATGATATAAACACAATGATATGTTGAAAGAACAAAGAAAAATTGGACATTGTTGTCTTTATTGTAAGTACTATAAATAGAATAGAGCACAACTTTCTTTTATTCCTTCTGCATTTTAATGATGATGATATATAAATGATTACATCCTGAGCTAAACTTTTGCTCAACAAGTTTAGCAATGATAAGCTACATAATATTTCCTCTCAAATATGATAATAGTATTATTAATAATGAGACAGTACTGGCAAATTTTAGCAGATGTTTCTTGAGTGCTTAAGAAATGTCAAACACTGCATCATCACTTCAAAAAATATTATTTCCTTTATACCTTATCTTGCTTTTTTCTCACATTTTTCAGATAAAAACCTCAAATAGAGAGAGTTTAGGTAATTTTTATCAGGCAAAGTCTTAGTTTTAACCTGGCTCTCAACCTGTGAGAATAATCTTAGGTCTAACTCAGTAATCCCATGTGAACTCTGACATCTTCTCAGTACTCCTTTGTCACTTGTCACTTGTCTTCCCATTGTCCATCTATCTGCTCCAGCAGGCGCCAGTAACATCTCCATTTGTGGGAATGAGGTCCATTATTGTTACTGTTTTGGCATATCAAATACACCACGGTAGCTTGCCTGGCTCTGCCATGGCTCTGGGTTCATCCTAGGGCCCAATGGGCCCAGTATTTTGCTATGTCAGACCATCAACCATCCAGGGCCCACACACGGGGCAGAGCTCTGGGTGCAGACAAGTCTGTCTCCTGTCTGCCACCTGACGACACAGCCTGTCACTGCAGCCACACCTGCAACACCTTGAGGGGCTGTGTTATAATAAAATAATGTAACATAGCCTATAGCCAATGTATGAAATGACGTACTATCAGGAAAATATCAAGATGCTATTTATTGTTATTTTAAGGGTAAAGGCATACAGTGCAGTGCTCAGGGTTTACTCCTGTGTCTGTGCACAGAGACTACTCCTGATGGAGCTCTGCAGACCATCTGGGGTGCCAGGTTAGGAGTCAGGAGTAAGCCTTGAGCAATTAAAGGTGTGGCCCAATTTTAAAACAATGGCATAAAATTGTGGTGTTTGTGCATCAAAATACAGTGTTTTTTAAGGACCCAACTCAGGTCCTTAGTATGCAAGCTAAGTGCTCTACTTACTGTATTGTCTAGAATGTCTAGCCCCAAGTTGTTTTCCCTTTTTTTTTTTTTTTTTTTGGTTATTTTGGGTCACACCAGGTGGTGCTAAAGGCTGACTCCTGTGTGCAGGCATATATCATTTCTGCAAGACTTGCTGATGCCAGAGATACAACCCAGATCAACCACTCCCAAGGCAAGCATCCTACTCACTGTATTATATATCCAACCCCCATTGAAGATGCAATTTTTTAAAATTTTTTATTTTACAATTACAAAGATATACAATTAAAAGTTCTATTTGGGTTTTGGTCATACAGTGTAGCAGCACCCATCCCGCCACCAGTGCCCATCTCCCACCACAAACGTCCCCGGTCCCCCCCCCTCCCCCAGCCCTCTTCCTGCGGTTGAAGATGCAATTTTAAAAACAACTCTCTGGAAAGTCTTCACTCCCAAAACATGAAAATCAGTGTTTCCTCTGCATACTCACAGTACCTGTAATTGTTCTTATTTTAACTTGAAATACCATTTGATGTATAAATTTCACAGATATTATGCCATTTTTTATTGGGCCACACCCAGTGATGCTCAAGACTTACTAATGACTGATATTCCTGGTAGTGCTCAGGTAACCATCCGGGTGCCACGTTTTGTTTCAGCTACATACAAAGCAAATTCCCTGCATGCTGCACATCTTTCCATCCCCCAAGTTCTGCTGGTATTACCCAAAATACCATGTTTTAAACCATCTTTGCTTTAATATTCAGATGTATGGTGTACTTGTGAATACCTGTTATACTAAAACGTTTAAACTGACACACTTCTTGTGGCAGTTTAGTAAACATTTTCAGTCTGAAAAACTAAAGGTAACACATTAGTTGTTATTGATTTGCACATTACAGTGGAAATATTGCACTTGAGAAAATGTATTATAGTGTTGCAAACTGTGATCAAAGAAAATTTAATCATGTGTATCCTAAGATTCTGTGCCCCTATCATTGATTTTGCTATCTGATTCGCAATCCTCAGCACCACTCAAATACAATGAACGTGTTTACTACACTGCTTTCACAATGTCATCTGCAGAGTCATCTAATGCATTCAGATCCCTACTTTTTTGAAGCTTTTGATGATATTTTGTGTGGTATAAAATTCCACTTACCAGGTGGATATATAAGCTCCAAGGATGGGTATTTAATATCTCAGCAGGTGTCAATTTGTGACCCCTCATTCATCAGCCGTACTTTAGAGATATTGTGCAAGAGGTCTTGAAATGATTTGTTTATGTATACATCCAATGGTTGCAAGATACATGTGAAGCAGCTGGAAAGGACTGTCACTGTCTTCCCGTTGTTCATCGAATTGCTCGAGTGGGCACCAGTAACATCTCCATACGTCCTGTCGCAAGCAAGTATAGCCAAAGGGCATCTGCTTGCTCCAGGGACAGGAAGAGCCTCAAACCATTCTTCAGATCAAGGAATTGAGGTCCATAATTATTACTAGTTTTTGGCATAACAAATAAAATACAGGTATCTTGCCAGGCTCTGCCATGTAGGTGGCATACAATCAGTAGAAGGCTCTCATCTCGAGCATTTACTGATGAAACTATAATAATAATAATAACAATAATAATAAATATGGTGAAAGATCTGTCATCACCCTATATGTGTATTGCCCTCTCTCTCTTCTAGGAGAAATGGATTCCTTGCTGTTCTGTGTGTCACTAAATCATACTCTCTGCACTTCTCAGCATAGACAATGACATCTGAAACATTTGTTATTTTATAAGATTTCTAAAAGAATCATTATTCATGCATTTGTAGCCATCTCTATACTTTTACTTTCATGAAGATGTTGCTTAATTGTATTTATGATGTGATCTCATAAGCGGAGCCAACAGTTTCAGTGCCTCAAAAACACACAGTCCGTTTAGCTAATGTAGGAAGGAGTGATTCTTTTTTTTTAAAAAAACTTTATTAAAACACTGTGATTTACAAACTTCTTCACGGAACAGGTGCCACAAGCATTCGTTGTTCAACACCAGTCCCACCACCGGTGTGCCCCTACTACCACTAAAGGCTACAGCATCCAACCCACCCACTATACCCTCGCCTGCTCTCCTAGTCAGCTGCAATCACATTGATCATTGCAACATATATATATGGGAAAGGTTTTGGTAAAGACCTTATATTAAGCTGGGTTGTTATATTATGTATCAGTTGTGCATCTGGTCAGTCTCCCCAGAGAGTTACTTATAAGTCCTGGTTCCTGGTGGGTGGTGAGTGACATCTGCACAGCTCGTAGGTGCAACCACTGGATCACTAGAGATGGGGGATAAAAGGAGGGACCTCAATCCCTGCTCAAGCCTGGCTGGTGCGCCCACAGTGACCTGCATGTTTAATGACCCCCAAGCTGTAATGGAACTGGCCAGGGACAGATGCAGGTTCCCTCTCTTGGAGCTTCATAGTCAGTGAGCTCTGCGTCCGCCTCAGATCAGTCTCTCGGAGAGTAATTTATGAGTTACTCATGGTGCCTAAGAAGATGAATGGACATTCACCCATATGTAACTGATAAAAATATTGCTGCATGTTTGCTTTTGAAGAAGTCTGATAAAATTATACATGGGACAATTACATGATGAAAGATTAAGCAAAAATTTCCACCAAATAAATTGCATAATGATTATGTGGTAAAATATGGCACAGTGTTACAAGACAGTAAATTTATTTGTAATAGTCTAATAACATCTCTGAACATGAACACATGATTTTTGTCACTTTTATAGAAATATATCAATTGATTCACATATACTGAATCCCTACTCCCTGGAATAAATCCCACCTGATAACAGTGTGTACCCTACTTTATGCAGTTTCAGGTTTAGTCTGTTAAGATTTTGTTGAAGATCCTTTCATTAAAGTTAATGAGGGATATTGATTGACTAAGAAGTTTTTAAGGTTTGAGGTTTAAGGATAATGTTGGATTCATAGAGAATGTTAGGATGAAATTATATAGTTTTTAATATTCTTAGAAGACCTTAAGGAGTTTAGTTAGTACCTATTCATTGAATTCTTGGTCAACCTCACAAATGTACCTATGTATTTCTAGGTATTTTGCTCTTAGGGGACATTTGTAAGTATTCTCTCAATTCCTTCATTTATATTGGTCTCTTTGTGTTTTTCACTCTCTACTGATTCAATTTTATTGTTTTGGATTTTGGATCACACCCAGTAATTCTCAGGGGTTATTACTGGTTCTACACTCTGAATTTATTCCAGCAGTGTTCAGAGGACCATATTGGACGCCAGGGAACAAACCCAGGTTACTCATGTACAGGCAAACACCTTACTGCTTTTAAAATGTCCCTAGCATTCAATCTTGACAGTTTGGAGCTCTCTAAAAATTTCTTCTGTTTTTCTAAGGTAGTTGCTATATTTTCTTCATTTCTGTCTAATGTAATTGGATTTTCTAGTTTGTTCCTCTAGTAAAGGATTGGTCAATCTTGTTCCACTCTTTCAAAAACACAGCTTCTGGTTTTCTTTGCCATTTAATTATTGCCATGATTTCTATATTATCCATTTATGTATCATTCATTCCTGCTCTGTTTTTATTATTCCTTTCATTCCTTCCATTTTGTGATTCATTTTTGTGCCAATGTCTTATGCTCTGAGGAAACGTTATTTACTTGAACTTCGTCTTACTTCCTAATGTCAGCAGGTATTGCTCTGAACACCCCCCCCCCCCATAATATAGCTTCTGTTACATCCCATAGCTTCTCATTATTTGTGTCTTAATTCTCATTTGCTATGAAGACTTTTCTAATTCATTCTTTAAGATAAAGTCTAATTTCTTCTTTAAGATAAAGAAGAAATAAAGAGCTATTTGGCAAGTTGATCTTTGTAACTGCAGTGGGATTTTCACATCTGTCAGTACCAGCTTGAGGAGGGGTGTTATGAACCCGGGTCTGATGGGTGGACTCACTGCCAGGATGGCTACTTCCGGCCAAACCTCTGGGATAGTAGTTCCCAAAAGTGCCCTTGGGAACAGCTACTCTAGCTGTCGCCTAGGTTATAACTTCACCCTATCTGTTGTAGATTCTGCCAGTTCCCAATCTCTGGTACTGCATATACATAGGCACACACTAAATCTCATGGAGCGCTTTTGTTTAGTGTCCTTTATATCCAATTGTATACAAGGTTTATATATTATTAGATATTAATAATTAATATAGCAAATATTTATTTACATGTCAATATAACTTAATGTATTTGTAAACATATTTATCAAACATATATTCTGTTAATATAATGCAATTTTTTTATTCCATCCTGCTTCATTAGCTTAGTTTTAGTGACAAACTGTCATTATATATAATATTATATATAATTATTTGTTAAAATCAGATATCAAATAATTGTATTTTGAAAATAAAAATATTTATTTATTATATATAATAATAATTTAAACATGTATACTTTCCTATTCCAGCTGTATTTTCATGCTTAACATACATCTTGCTGTCACTGGATGTATGTGTGAACAATCCTTTTATTATACATATAGTTAACACATAACAAATACTTCGCATTTGCTATTACATGCTAAATGGGGAGCCTTCATTTCTGAGTAAGCTGCAGCTACAAGCCTGTCTGATTGCCGTCTCTGTGATCATGTATTACACAGTATCTTTACTATGTTGAGGTGGAGTCAAAGTTGTGCTCCTTTCAGAGTCAAAGCTGTGAACAGTCTAGGTAGGGCTCGCCTGACAAATGGTGGCTCCCAGTCTGGTCAAGTGTGGCGGCACCAAGATTTCAGATTCTACTTGTCATCCACTGAGTTCACAGACAAAACTGAATTTTGTGAAAATCCGTGGTGCTTAGCATCTGGCCTGACTTTTCTTGGGGGATGACGTCATACCAGCTTAGCCCATGAGCCTGTGGGTGCAGAGTCGAAACTGGGTTTGACTCTCCTCAGGAAAGGCTGCTCCCAACTCACCACCAGGTGTGGCAGCCCAAGGTTTGGGCTCAACATGACCCGCTCTGTTTGCAACCCAACGGGTCATTTATAACGCGGAATGAATAAACAAGTGAATAGATAAAGCTCACAGAATGCTGTATCCAGTCAGTGTTTATGCTTTCTTGGTCTTGAGGCCATAAGAGCACTGACAGAGCTGTTCCTTTTCAACCATTTTAGCTCCATTCTCTGTTCCAAGGTGAGGAACCATTTTTGCTCTTCAGAAACCAGAAAGAATTGTGATAAGCACTTCAGGCTTATTGTGCCTGCATACGCCTTTGCTAGCTCTCTTTTCCACAAGGCCCCAATCATTCCAGCTACAGAAGGGCTTGGTAATGGATATTGTGCAGGCAGACAGCTTTGCCAGCTCTCTTTCCCACCAGCTCCAATATTCCAGCTATGGAAGGGCTTGGTAGTGGATGTCCTTTTTTTTTCTTTTTTCTTCTTCTGTATCACTGTATCACTGTCTTCCCATTCATCATTGATTGGCTCAAGCGGGCACCAGTAACAAGATTATTCTGTCAAATAATCTTCTTCTGTGCTTTTTGCAATCTTTTCTCTTCTTTAGCAGTCTCTCTCCCTCCTATTGTTATATGTTTTAAAAAGAAAGATAAAGGCATTTATATTATCATCATGATCAAAATATTCCCTCAGAACTATTACAATGAAGGACTTGGGGTTTAAAAAATTAAGGTAGAAAGACAAGGTTGGGCAGGCTGTCTTTGGCCTCTGGATCATATATTCTAGGTTTGAATAATTTTATTTGAAGGTTAAAATAATTGCCCTGCCTAATTCATTTTTAAGCGCAATTTATGGTTGAAAATAATGAAGCTTATAAAAAGGTTTATAATACTGAGACCTTTTGCACTCTTAAGATTGACTCCTTTTGTTGGCCAGGAAAATCACTGCAAAAGCATCGCTAAGTAGAACAAGTCTCCAAGAATATTTTCAACAAAGGACCATTTGTGGCTGTTTTCACTGCAGAGAAAAGGAAAAGCAATTGAATTTTTAATATAAAGTCTTATTATACACTAAATAAAATGCTTTGAAAGAACATAGAGGGATTAAATGAAAAAGAAAAAAATAGTAAAGCCTCATGTATTGTGAATACCCTTATAGACTTTTGAGAAGTTGGGAAATATTTATTATGTAGTAAAATATTGCAAACCTTCCTACATTACCTTAAAATGGAGCCATTTCTTGCTTTTTTTCTCTCCTAAAATTGTCAATTTTTGGCAGAAGTCAAAGCCAGAGAAATAAAAGGTAGATATGGCACCTTCTTGATGTTGTACATGTGGGAACAATATTTGCATCGCAAATGAATTACTAATAACCTAATTACTGAACAGTGCTCTGTTTCATTGCTACAGGTCAATTTAGCTCTTATAAAATTTAAATAATTTTAACAAAATCCAAAATTGTAATAAAAATCACATGCATTTCAAAATAATTTTAGATTTCTTAATAAGGAAGCCTGTAAAAGCAAACAGAAGGAATCATTAAAAATTAAATTTATCTGGCAAATGCAGAGTGTTTTCTTAGGCTTTGTAGTTTCTCAGTTTGGGGGGAAAATTGTTAATTCTTAACCTGAGTATATCTATACTTTTTCCTTGATACACACATACATACCACTTATATTTTCTTTAGCCTAGTGCCAGAGAAGCTAAAAACCTTGAAGTTAAAACTTGAAAGCAGAAACACTGTGTTGAATTAACTATGTTTAAACAGAATTGATTTGTAGCACAGGAGATAGAACTAAGGGTTTAGGCATGATTGGTATGAAAGAGGCTCCATGTTTAAAGCCATGAACCATATGTGTACCTCTTAGTGTGACTCTGGGGAGTTCCAGTAAAATCAAAATTTTCTGGGTCTGATCTGACTATTGAATTCCTGACAGTCAGGTTGATCCTTCCAGATCAATTTTTAGGAATGACCCTGTAGCTCAGCTAAGAAGTCTCTGAATGCAAAAGTATTGACTTTTTGTCATTAAAAAGTATTCATGCTAATGAAGTGAGTGGAGATTAGAGTGGCTAAAAATTCTCAGTATGTTTATGGAATGAAGTTTCCAAAATAATCCATTGCATCAGGTTATTAAAATACATAAAGCACCAGCCAGCTAGTTCAAGACAAAAATTAAACTGGAATTTAATAAAATAGGATATTGCTAAAGGCAGTGACAAGAGGTGATATAGGGAACTAGGAAACCCAATCAACAAACAATAAGGAAGCTAGAGTAGAATTATTGCATGTCCTTATTTTCCTGGGTTTGTTTTTGTTGGTTATTTGTGTCTACTAATTTTGAGGGATCAATTGGAGGAGGGTTTAAACTATATCCAGGTGGTGCTTAGGGGGTGTTTCCATATTCAGATGATATTCCCATATTCATTTGGGTCACTACTGATCACGCACTGGGGACCATATACAGTAGTGCTGGAAACTGAACCAGGGTTGACCATAAGCAAGAGCAACAACTTTCCCCCTGTACTATTCCTCCGCTCCCATTTATTTTTCACATTCATTACTTTCAATATTCTTTTTTATTATTAAAGGATTCAGAGTAAATTACTTTTACTCAGAGTTTTGAATCCTCTATAACACAGCTTTCATGTTGCTTTAGATTTATTTCAATTCTAAAATGCAAAATCATGAAACAGGTATTGAATCCTCCCTTGTCAAATGATCAAGTTAGTTCATTTATTTATGCTGAAAGTTCCTTCTAGAAGAAAAGAAATGAGATTATTACACTAGCGTGGCTTCCCCAGGTACAGCAAAAACTCCAAACATGTCTAACACAAAAACATTAAAACTTACAACATTTGATTACTGCCATGGACAAAGGTAAAATACATTTTGCTCATCAGACTCTCAGTCAGATGGTGTTTTATTGTAGAGGAAACATAGGTTATGAAAAGATAAGCATGTTACCAATGGTTTTATGGCTAATACACAATAGAATCAAGATTGACTTTCATGTCTATAGGGTATCAAGTTCATACTTTCCCTTAGATTGTAAATTATAGCCAATAAATGACTGATTTTGTCCAAAATAGTGCACTGAATCAATTCTAATATATTATAACCTTGCAAGGATATTTGGTCAACTCAAGAGGAGTTCATATAATCAATAGAACAGATTCTATGAACTCCTCTTGAGTTAAAGACCAAATATCCTTGCAAGGTTATAATAGCTGTTTCCATATGGGAGGTGAGATTGGATCCATTTATACCTTTACTTGCTATCTTCTGTGCTCTGAGGACACGCTCACAACAATGATTTAACATATATGTTGCGGATGATTCTTTTAGAAAATTCACAGACTTTCTCAAGTCTTTATCTAACAGATTATGTCCTGAAATTCAACTCATGAATCTTATTTACAGAATGTAATGTTTTTTTAACAATTCTGTCAAATAATCATTTCTTCCCTACAGACTGACCAAGATATTTTGCAGATGGTGTCCATTGGTAGTATTTTCTATAACAGAATCACAAGACAGAGGCATAATTTAAGTGTCTGGTAAATATGTATTACTCCTCAGAAATGATTTTTATTTCACTATCCTATCACTATCTTCCAGTTCATCATCTATTTGCTAGAGCGGGCACCAGTAATATCTCCATATGTCCTGTCTCATACTAGTAGAATCCAAAGGCATCCGCTTGCTCCAGGAATATAAAGAGCCTCAAACCATTATATTAGGTCATGGGAATGACATAATATAAATGTTACTGGTATTTGGTATATCAAATAAGACACAAGCAGCTTGCCAGGTTTGCTGTGCGGGGGCATACTCTTGTAGTCACCTCTAAATAAAGCAATTATTGATGAACTGGCGCGACCGCTAGGGGCCGTCGCGAGCCAGGCTGTGATAGTCCAGATGTGGAAGATGGCGGCCCCCATGGAGTCAGGGGGCGGGGGTCATCTGGCTTTTTTGTGAGGCTCTGCTGGGGTGGCAGGCCAGGGTTAGAACCCACCATGCCTCCTGGGTGCCTCATGAGCGGCTGGGCACAGGGAGAGCAAGTAGTAGCTCTGCCCCATGTCTGAGAGTTTCTCACTCTGGTGTGAGTCCAGGAGTTCTGGGCTGTAGTTCCCTATGCCGGTCGGGTGTCTGCACTAAATTCGGCATCAATATGGTGACCCTCCGGGAGCAGAGGACCATCAGGTTGCCTAAGAAGGGGTGAACCGGCCCAGGTCGGAAACAGAGCAGGTCAAAACTCCCGTGCTGATTTTTATTTAAAATAATTATTTTGAAAATGATTCATTTAAAGATATTGAAGAGATAGTAAAGTGTATAGAGCAGTTACCTTGCATGCAGTCAACCAAGATTTAATCCTCAGTACTCAAAGTGGTCATCTGTGCACCACCAGAAGAGATCCCAGAGAATAGAGCTAGAGTTATCCCTTGACACTGCCAGGTGTGGCCAGGTATGACAGATGTGGTCCCTCCCCATTTTTATTGGTTCATTTATTTCACATCATCAGAAAAACTACGAAGAATAAATTTCCTTTTTTTAATCCTCTAAAAATGAAATGCAAGGTGAGTAATTCCATAATCCTTAAAGAGTGTAAACAGAGCTTGTTTGTGTTTAAGTATGTCTTCAGATGGGTATTTAATAACTTCAGAAGAACATGTAAAAGAACTTTGGCACATCTTAAATCCTGGAGGCGTGATTATCCTGTATCAAATAAACACTATAGTTTGCATAAAACTGAATTTACTAACATTAGAGAGTAAATAAAAATTTCATAAACCATATAAAGAGTCAGAAAAAATTGTACAGGGGGCCCAGGGTGGAATGTACATTCCTTGAAAACATTGGTGTGATCCTCAGCATAATTCTATGTACAATGGAATTATAAAACAGTGACATACGATGACAGAAAGTTAAAATAAATATCATACATTCTGGCATTAGAAGAGAGACATTGTCTGCTTTAGATTAAACAAACACATTCATGGATATTTCTTTCCAATATCAGTAGACAGCAAAGAAAATAGCAGACAGATATGCAGGCCAATGTAATGAGATTTTGGGGTAATAAGAATATTCAGAAGAAATTGATAACCTTAAAGAGCAAAAAAAATATGTTACACATCCATTTGAGAGGGAAATATTGAGTTTTTGGATGTGAAGAAACTAAGGTACCACAGGAATGTATAAAGAGAGGAACCGTTCTCGGAAAGAAGGATGAGTGCCTGTACAAGGAGAAACTACAGGAAAATTTTGTTCAGAATTTATGCAGAAATCCATAAAGTTTGTTCATTTCTTTATTCAAAAGGTATTTTGTTGCTATTTTTTGTAGAAAAGGAGAAAATTACAGGGACAGGAGTGATAGCACAAGGGTAGGGCATTTGCCTTGGATGCGACCAACCTGGGTTCAATACCCGGCATCCCATATGGTCCCCCACAAACTGCCAGGAGTAATTCCTGAGTGCAGAGCCAGGAGTAACCTCTGAGCATTGCTGAGTGTGTATCACTGTCTTCCTGTTCATCATGGATTTGCTCAAGTGGGCACCAGCAACATCTCCATATGTCCTGTCTCATGCTAGTAGAGCCCAAGGGCATCTGCTTGCTTCAGGAACATAAATAGCCTCAAACCATTCCACCAGGTCATGGGAATGAGGTTTATAATTGGGTAGTTTGCCAAGCTCTGCCATGCGGGTGGCATACTCTTGTAGTCACCTCTGATCTCAAGCATTTATTGATGAACTGCGTGGCTGCAAAGGGACCGAGCGAGCCAGGCTGTGATTAGCTCTTCTGCTGGATGGAGTTCTGATGAGAGGGAATCCGGATGTGGAAAATGGCGGCCCTCATGGAGGAGGGGTCATCTGACTTCTTGCAAGGCTCTGCTTGGGTGGCGGGCCAGGACTAGAAGCCGCCATCCCTCCCAGGCACCTCGTGAGCGACTGAGCAGAGGGAGAGCTGGTAGTACCTCTGCCCCATGTCTGTGAGTCTCTGGATCCAGGCATGCTGCTGGGATCTCTGACAGTGTAGGACTGAAGTTCTCTTCTACCTCTGAGGCCGCCAGGGAACGGATGAAAACTCACAAGTCCGGTGCAGTTCCAAAAGGACTTTTAATAGTACAAAAGCTCTTCACAGCAATCCAATATAATGAAAGAACTCGGAGCTCTGGTTCGAACTTAGTCTATACAAAAGAGCCTAAGTCTCCTACCAAAGAGCGAGGATCCCACCCAAGAGGAGTCCTAACCAAAACAAGGGGAAAAAAGGCTGAGTGTGAACACCCCAAAAAGAAAATGACAGATTTATAACTTTTAAAATTCTTCGGTGTATAAATTGGTTTTATTTATAATCCTCTTTAATATTTTCTTGCTATGATTTGCACTTTTTTCTAATAAAAGTACAAATCTTTACAAAAAAACCTAATAATTATTCACTGTTGGTGAGAATGTTGTCTGGTTCAGTCTTTTGTAGAAAGCAATATGGGGATCTATTAAAATCATAGGAATAGAACTGACTGCCACAAAGTTCAGTCACACCACTTCCTGGCATCCATTCCCAGCATTCTACCAGATAAAACATTCAAGGCAAAATGCATGCTTATGTTCAATACTGCACTTTGTATAGTAGCCAAGTTACAAGAACAATTCAGATATTCAACTATAGATTAACGGATCAAGAAGTTATGGTATGTGTATTTATATATATGTACATATATATATATATATATATACAGTGATATATACACACAAATACACACACAAATATACATATATATACAGTGATATATACACACAAATGAATAGTTTGCATTGTATGAAAGAACAAAATCATGAAATTTGAAGTGATATCGATAGAACTAGAGGATATCTTACTGAGTAAAGACAGTCAAAAGAATTGATCTCTCTCATATCTGGGACTTGAAGATACACAGCTAGTAGCAACAAAGGTCAAAAATCAACATACTAGGAGAACTGATTCACACAGTTGAGTCTGCAGGGGGCAGGTATTGGGAGGGATGGGTGATGGATTTCTTAAGAGCTGGAGATGGTATAGTACACTGGTGATGGGGCTGATGTTGGAACTATGTGATGAGAAACCATTAGTAATAGCATTACAAACCACAGAATCTTAATAAAAATGTCTGTTTAAAACATGCTGTTTCCCCTATTAATAGATTTAATATTTAACAATTAATATTAATAATAACATTAATATAATAGCATAATCTATTATTATATATTAACTGTTAATCTATAATAAATTTCATTAATAAACTTCATATTTTCAAACTTCTACCTAATATAAAATGCCATACAAAACTACTTCTATTTTATTTTTGTGCTTATTTTTACATTTGAAAAGAATCCAGTTATTAATATGTCAAATATGATGTCTAGTAAATTGAAAAAAATCAGAATGTTTTAATTTATATCCTATATTTAATTTATTACTCCCCTCTTAAACTGTTTAGCTGAAAAATTTCTCCATTATTGTGACAGTAATATTCACATTCTCTTTTATTATATTTAATGATAATTGCTTTAGTGTTTTTCATAATTTTTATTGTTTGGTAAAATATTTCTGTGCGTTTTATATATGAAAATCACTTGTCACTTATCTTCCTGTTGCTCATTGATTTGCTTGAGTGGGCACCAGTAACGTATCCATTCATTGGGAATGAGGTCCATTACTGTTACTGTTTTTGTCATATCAAATACACCACGGGTAGCTTGCCAAGCTCTGCTGTGGCTCTGGGTTCATCCCAGGGGGCCCAGTCTTTTTCTATGTCAGACCATCAACCATCCAGGGCCTATGGGTCAGAACCCTGGAAATAGACAAGCCTGTCTCCTGTCTGCTACCTGCTGACATAACTGGACACTGTAGCCACACCTGCAACACCTCAAGGGCAGTGCAACACCTCAAGGTGCAGATATAAAATGTTGGTTGGTCAAGTTTAACACATTTTTAAACGCATTTATCTTTTGGTTTGGGGGTTCTACCAGGTGGTGTTCAGAGCTTACTCTTTTATTCCTGGGTCTGTGGTCAGGACTCACACCTAGAGGTGCTCAAGGGGCTGTAAGGGAGGCTAGAGATGAAAGTCAAGTTACAAGAGACAGACAAATATCTTGCTCTGCATACCATCAAAATATTTAATACGCTTCTACTAAAAGTGTCTATGTGGAAATTTCTTTCACATCCTTGAATATCTAGTTTTTGTTCTTTTATATATTTTGCTTGTGCTCGGATTTGATACACGTAATATTTAAATGTCTTCATTACATGGTGATCCTATGCAAGTCTGAGTTTGGAGATATTTCCCCCCTTTTAACTATTTTTGAAATTTGAGGATATATCTCAGTATAGTTCACACTGGATCAGATAAACTAAACTTTACATTTCATGTTTTGAAGTCTTTTTTGTTCTATATTTTTCTTTCCTTGTGATATTTCTTAACATATTAGTTTTAGAAGTCTTTTTTCCCCAGAAGTCTCATATATATATAAGATACACCTTTTCTAGTATTTATTCTGCCTTGTGCTCATTCTATTTCAACTTTGCAATACCTTTATTTTAGCTTATTTTGTATCTCATAGGTATTTACTAAGATTTGGCAGCTCCTTTTTTATCTCTTTATATTGACTTCATATTTTCTTTGAGTTCCTTTCAATGCTTTTTGATTTCATCCATTCTGTGTAGTTAATTTATGTTTCTTTGCCTGTACATTGTTGATGACCTGCTCAACAATTTGATAATTTTTTCTATTCTATTCAAGTGTCTTTTTTGTTTATATTCTGCATTACCATGGCGTGTTTCTACCTTTTTTGTGGTACTATACCTATTAAATAATTTTACTACACATAAAACTTTATCTCAATTATAAGTTTAGATTTAAATCCACATTGGCATGTTCTCATTAATTAAGTTTTACTATTTACGTTACAATTGATCTATAGTTTTCGACAATTCTATCACAACATTAGAAATACTAAAGATTAGAACTCTATATTGTTTTTAAAATAAAATCAGCAATAATAGCAACAAAATCTAACTCTTATATATAATTATATATTTTATATTTGTATGAATATAAAATTATATATATATAATATGAGTTGAGGATATGCCAGATTTTCCCCTGAATCCTTTGAAGAATATATGAAGAATATACATCCAGTAGGCATATAAATAGTTTTTATCATTACCTATTATCAGGCAAATGTAAATAAAAAGCATATATACGAGAGTGACTTATATTAAAAACCCTAGACAATATGATTGGCCTGGATAAAGTGAGAAAGAAACACTCATTTAAAGTTGGAAGGCAAGTTATCTGATATGGTCTTTAAGAAAAACAGCAAGAACTTTCCAAAAATTAGAAAACAAACTTCAATATGATCACTTGGTCACTTGATTACTTGATCACTTGACATCCCCTTATTCGTCAATTTGCTTGAGCAGATGCCAGTAGCATTTCCATTTGACCCTATCACGTGCCAGTGTAGCCCAATGGCATCTGCTTGCTCCAGAAATATGAAGAGCCTCAAACAGTTCATTCAGGGTCTTGACAAAGAAGTCTGACCATCTTGTGGGCAGGCAGCCAGGTAATCTTTGAAGTCCTGTGGGATCCAGTCAGTAACGGCTCTATTCTAGTGGTTGACTCAGAAATTTTGTCCTTGACCTCTGTGCCAAGAATTTTTAAAAAGCATAAACTCAAAATGATATATGTACACAAAGTTCATTTCAGAGTATTTATAACAACTAAGGTATACAACCAAATTGCGGACAGAAATTGAATAAAGAACTTGTGTTAGATAGATAAACACCACAAAATAGTACCCAACTATAAACACAGCTGAAATTTTGCTTTTTGGCTACAACTTGTTGGAGCTCTAAAGACCTTGTTAAGTGGAATATGCCATAGAGAACAAATAGAGGCATGCCTCACTCATGTGTATAAAAAGAAGCAAAGCAAGAATATTGGCTCTGACAACCAACCAACCTCTGGGCTCTGAATACAAGGTTGAGATTACTAAAGGAGATGGGAAGTGGTTTGGGAGAGGAAGAGTGGACTAAAACTGAAAGTAGGACAGTGTTGGAAGATCTCTAGCATTTTTGTGGTGATAGAATGAATTCATTTGTACACCAAAAGCATAAACATAAACATTACTAGAACCATGTTATAAATCTCAACTACAATATTATTAATGAATTAATGTTCACTGTAGCACACTGTATCACTGTCTTCCCGTTCATCATGGATTTGCTTGAGCAGGCACCAGTAACATCTCCATATGTCCTATCTCATGCTAGTAGAGCCCAAGGGCATCTGCTTGCTCCAGGAACATAAAGAGCCTCAAACCACTATATCAGGTCATGGGAATGAGGTCTATAAATGAGTGAATGTTGCTACTAACTAATCAAAAACAGAAATTAAATTTGTCTAGCTGAACTTGTTGAGTCAGGGAAGAGTTGTTAAATCACTTTCCCTTAATAGCTTTAAACAGATATCTATCATCCTTCATTAATTGTGTATGAATATCATGTATCTGTGAAAAAAATATGTGATAGTCATACTATGCCATTCTGTTTATGTAAATGTATCATTCTCTTTTATTTTTAACTAAAAAAAGACATTTTTCCAACTAATATATAGCACAACTACAAACTAATACTAAAGGTAAGATCTCTTGATTTTGTGGTGAAAGAATTTTTTAAGAACAGACCTCAAGTAAATTGAGAGAAAAACACCAAATACTTTCTGGTAATATACATAAAGAATATGGTAGTAGAATGAGTTACCCAACAGCACTGGGTGAACCTAGGGGGCTTTTTTGTTTTTTTCTGTTTTTTTTTTGTTTTTTGACCACTAAGCATATTTTTTCCAGCAAATATCATGTTAAGATGAACATTTTTTGAGTTTCAGAGCAATAGCACAATGAGTAGAGAATTTTTCTTGCTGGCAGTAAACCTGAACTCAAACCCTACCATCCAGGTTCAATCTCTGCTACTCCAGGTGAGCCTGAGCCCACAGGAGTGAACCCTGAACACTGCCCCTCCAAAAACAAACAAACAGAAAATCTCCGCCCCGTGCCCGAAAATAACTGGATAAAAAGCTTTGGTACATCACACAATGGAATACTAGCAGTGTTAGGAAAAATAAGTTATAAAATTTGCCTACAATGGATGGACTGGAGAAGTTATGTTGAGCGAATTAGCCAGAGAGAGAACAGTACGATGACTCATTATCTGATAACATAATATATAGGTACAATTATGATACCAATATCCAGGTCAAGTGAAACATACTCAGGAGGTCCTGTCAGTGGAAATTATCACAACGTGTGGAGTCAGAGGCTAGAAAGAAAATGGAACAGTGTGCTAACAATTGTGAGGGTACCAATGCCAACCTAGAACTGAGCATTAAATAGAGGCAAAAGGATACACAGACAACCCTTTAATGTATGTTCTGTAATCCATAGTCTGGAGAGGAAGGAAAAAGAAAGATAGAGAAATGGAAAGAAATAAAGAACCTGCATGAGGAGGGCTGGGGAGGGGAGGGAACCGGGGCGTTGGTGGTGGATGGGCACTGGTGGCGGGATGGGCTGCTACACTGTATGACCAAAACCCAAATATGAACTTTTTAATTGTATATCTTTGTAATTGTAAAAATAAAAAATTTAAAAAAAAAAAAACTAAACATAGACCAAATTTTGAAAACCCTTGAATTGAAGAGAGAAACAATACACAGGTCGAACACAGTTCAGTGATCCTGCAAGGAATCTGGTAATTTGTTATCGAGAGATTGGCAAAATCAAGTTTTATTATTGCACTTTTGTTTCAGATACAGTGGATAAGTCATTTTCCAATGAGTGTACATTCATTTTATATTCATTTTGAACACAGTGTTATAAATACTGCTCATTTTATATGGAAAAAATTAAAAAAAATTGATTTCTCTTTCTTCCATTCTTTTTCCATATTAAATTATTCAGACCTTATAATGTCACAGTACAATATAGTGCAGAGCACATTATATTAAACTTAACTGCAATCACATGGAATCAAATTCACCTAAATGCTCATTTCAACTCTATTGCGCTCTTATTCCTGCTAGATTTAAATTTCATTTTCTTCTTAGGCTCCTCTCTTTTATCTGAATTCAGACTCTTATTAACTGTACAGTAGTAGTAATTTTGAATAAACGTGAAAAGAATTAGACAAATATGAGGTCAAAAATTGAAGAGAACTGGCATAAGAACACTTGATTGTTTAATATTTATTGTTTCCATTGGGCCTCCTGGATGGTTCAGAGGTGGGGGAAAGGGACCTCAGCTTTATCTCTACAGAAGCCTGGTGACTTTAGCAGCAGAGACCCATACCTGAGGGTCAAGTGTTAAATTGTTCAACAAATAATGAAAATTTAATAAAATTTAAAAGTGATGAATATATATATAAATTTAAATTAATATCATATTACCAATAATCAATCTGACCCACAACAAAAGACATGACTTTTTAGCATAAAACTTTATCAAAAGTAAAAGGACAACATATATTAGCAAAAAAGATTAATTGAAACAAATGAGATTTATATTTTTTCTTTAGCATGTTATATAGAAAATGAGTCAAACTCTCGTGCACATCTGAACAAAGCTATGTACTGAGACAAAATCCATCTTACTATGCTCTTATAATTATTTTCCATAAAAATAAAAAATTGAGTATAGCACTTATACCTTTATGATTCTTTCAAAATGTAAATTGATATACATATATAAATATGCATATAACATAAATATAAACATAATATGAATATAAATATAGCATATATACATATATATTTCCCTTTGTAAATTTCAATGCTATTTTGATGGCAACAAGAAAAGAAAATAAATTAAAATTTAGGGCAAGATAACTTTTTTCTCTAAGTTCTAATATTTTGTGTAGTTTTTTTTTAACAAAGCAAAATTGTATTTTATATAACTTCATATTAAATAAGGAAAATCCACTGTCTCTCTACTGTATATTCCTCAGTAAATTAAGAGACATCTTTTAACTTTCAAATCATCATTTAGTATTGTTTGCTCATTAATCTTACATATTTTCGACAATTGATAAAAGAAGCTGAACCTCAAATTAGTCTTTAAATGTAAACTTTTTGTTCTCTCAATTTGATATTAAATTTCAGAATAAAAGTGAAACCAACTCTAGCTAACGTTAATTTAAATCTAGTGACAGTAGGAAAAAATGGCATGGATTTGCTTTTGACTGAGATAAATTTGAAAGTTAAGTTTTTCTCTCTACTTAGTTTTGCAGTTGCCCTGGAAGCATTAATCTATTGAAAGGGATAAGATATCATCTTTCAGAGGAAACATGTCATAAATATTTTGATAAAGTATTTGTAATCCTCAAAACCAGATGGCTGTTCTATACAGATTGTCAGCTGAGAAGGTTTTGCTGACAGAATCATATTAAACAACTGCAACTCGGTTTTGCAGTGTACAATCAGACGCATTCTTCTATTAATCAATCACAGAAGGCTGATTTCTTTGACAGCTGAAATTTACAAGACCTATTTACAAGACCCTTTGCTCTATTCCTGACTAATAAACCCTAAATAAATCAAAATGGGTTTTTGAGGGGTGAGGGGCATAAGAGATTAACATGACAATAAGAGAAACATGAAGAATGTTGATTGAACTTATCTGTGTAAGGGAAAAGAGAAATTACTAAGGACTGTAAGCATAAATGCCATCTAGAAAATAAGTCTACTAGACCCAAAGAGGGCCTTCTTGCTAACGCAAATATGAAGAATGTTCATTCCCCCTGTCGCTTCCATTGGCAAAGGGCACTAAATTCCATAATGACTCTTAGGTCTAGGTTTATTTATTTTTATTACAGAGCTATTTGGGTGCATCATTTTTAGGACTAAAACTCAAAGTGTGTTTTTGTAATTTCCACAGAATTTTTCTATGACATTAATATGTTATCTATTGTTTGTAACCTTTTATTTACTGCTGAAATGAAGAAAATATATTTGTAAAGGAGATGAAGGTAACCCGCTGCCCAGAGGGGTTCCCAACAGTATTCAGGGAAGGATACCTAGAACAGCAGATGTCGGGGGTCCAGTGGGGTTCCCCGCATAACTCACAATCTAATAAAGTCCTACCCAAGTCCAGGGCTGATGGCCATTCCCCCAACAGATGAGTCTTGAAAGTCTGAAGCTCTCTCCTTTTAATCTCTCTTTTTATATCTCCTTTTAATCTCTCTTCTCTTACTCATCCCTCCTCATTCCAGGGACCTTACTCTCTTCTCTCAGTGGACCCCTCCTCTTAATCTCTCTTACTCTCTCTTTTCAACTGACCTCTCTCTTCCAGCAGACCTTTCTCAAGACTTCTCTGTATCTCTATACAGGACCTCTCTTTTCAGGGTCTCTCTTTTCAGCGTCTCTCTTATCAGGAACTCTCTTCAGGTCCTCTTCAGGTCCTCTCTCTCTCAGGACCTCTCTTTTCAGGGTCTCTCAGGGCCTCTCTCCTCAGGCCTTCAATTTTGGGTCTCTGTTCTCTTCTCTTTTCATCTCTCTCTGTAGCTCAGTTTCTTTTGTATTGTCTCTGTTTCTCTATCTCTTCTCTATTCACCTATCTGTCTCTGTTTCTTTGTCTTATCTCTGTCTCTGTACTCTCTCTCTCTCTTAGTTTGGATGTTACTTTATCTGTCTGTCTTTGTCTTTTTCAGGACCTCTCTTCAGGTCCTCTCTATTGTTTTCTTTTTTGGGTCACACCTGGCAATGCTCAGGGGTTACTCCTGGTTCTACACTCAGGAATTCCTTCTGGCGGTGCTCAGGGGACCATATGGGATGCCGGAGTTCGAACCCGGGTTTGCCGCGTGCAAGGCACACCACGCTACTCATTGGGCAATTGCTCCAGCCCCAGGTACTCTCTTTAGGTCCTTTCTTTTCAGGTCCATTCTCTTTCCGCTGGCCAGCCAGTCCTGGCCCTGGCTCTAGACCTCTACCCTCTGACCCTCTGGCCCTCTAGGCCTGTTGCTCCTGGTCATGGTGCTGGCCATCAGACCCAGGCATCAGGCACCCTGGGATTCTGTCCCTGGGACTATTTATAGCTACCCCAGATAGAATCAAAATCCTTTTAACTGTCTTAACTAAAAATATTATGCTAAACCTGGGGGATATCCAACATCATTTTTCCAATCAATTTCCCTAAAAATCAAATGACTGAGTTTGCTGAAAGAATATGCCTTACTCAATGCGATAGGCCTTGAATTTTGTCATAGACTTTCATTATCTCCCAAGGCGAGTTTGTGGTATTGCCCTCCCCCAACCCCCAGGGATGAAATAATCCAGGGGGCAGTAGTACAATCAGATACAATTGGGCAATGTTTTTATTCAAAGAGATCTATTTCTAGGAGACATTTAGGGATGTTTTTAAATCTAAAAAATAAGCATTAGACTAAATACATTTAGAAACTGCAGCATTCTACTACTCTCTGTTAAATTACTTTTATTATTATTATGTATAAAATAACCTTTATAGAGATTTTGACTGATTTTATATTCCTTTTAAATTTACTGAAAGAAACCAAATTTATGTTAATAATTGTTCTATTTATCCTTAGTGTTTAAAATATTTCCAAATAAAAAGGATAATCAAATGTCCATAATAAATATTAATTTAAATTTATAAATGTCAGCCACTGTCCTTATGAAGTTCTTTTCAATGTGTATTCTCTGTCCTCATTAATTTTTACTTAATATAATATACAAATATACATGCAAACATACCATGTTCAAGGCTTTAAGTTGTTTACATCCATCTAAATAAAATAAAATAAACAATATTACAGAAATCACAAAAAATAAAATTAAGAAACGAAACATAATATTCTTATCTTTTGCTTTCTTAGTCTTAAAAATAAAAGCTCAAAGTTTACACAAAAATTATAATCATAGAACCATTTTCTTTCTTTTTTTTAATTGCATAGAAATTGTTAGTATATTATGAGATCTAATTTATAGATCATAATCCTTATAGAGCTCATTTATTTCTTCATGCGTATTTTAGCAATTATGCAATGAAACATGGTAGAGACAATGGGTGGGACCTACAAGGTAAATAACATATTTATATAAATAACAAAGGTTATTACTAGAAAACATCACTATATCACTGTCTTCACTGTCTTCCCATTGTTCATTGATTTTTCTCAAGTGGGTACTAGTAACATCTCCATGAGTCCTGTTGCAAGCAAGTGTAATCCAAGGGCATCTGCTTGCCCCGGGGGACAGGAGGAGCCGAAACCATTCTTCAGGTCATGGAACTGAGGTCCATAATTATTACTAGTTTTGGCATAGCAAGTAAATAAAGCACAGGTAGATTGCCAGGCTTTGCCGTGTAGGTGGTATAGTCTCAGTAGAAGGCTCTCAATTCAGTATTTACTGATGAAACTTAAAGGGAAGGCATCACATAGCTTTATTTTGTAATTTTCAAATATATAATGTCTTAGTTCTCCGATTCATTCTCCATTACATTCTCTATTCTTTGCTATTTTTTTATTCTATTAATCACTTGGCACTCAAAATAACATTTTTAGTGTTCCTTGATCACACTCAATAGTTACTATATTGTTATTGGCTAATTGTGTCAGTGTTATTTTTGGTGATTCATATTCAGGTAGCATATACATTTTCTGCAGTGCCAGGGATAAACAGGGGTCAGACATGGAAGGCAAGCTCCTTAACCCTGTAATATTTCCCCAGGGGAGAATAAATGCCTTCAAATTATTTATTTTAATTGCAAAAATTCTGAATTTTTGCAGTCAGAAAGAATACACTGTTATGCATTAGTAATTTTACCTTCATGAAAGTTCTATATTTTCCAATGTTATCCATCTTTATCACTGAGTTAGCCCAAAGGTATTTAAAATAAATTCCAAATAATTATTTTTTAATAAATATGAATCAAGAGCTTACTGTGAATCTGTGTATTATATATATATATATATAATATTAGTCATGAATATAATGAAGAAAATAGACTCAATTGATAACTCTACTGGCATTTTTGTTTACCATAAAAAAGATTTACTATAAACATTTACACTAAAGATTGGGAAAAATTCATCCCATTATTCCCTTCAAGTATATGTGATATTTCTTGCATCGTCTCTATCCATAGTACAATTATCAAGCCACAAATCCAAATTTTCAGCATTGTCATTTGCAATTACTTTCCATGAATGCATGTGGTTTTTTGGTTCTTTTTCTTTGTTTCCTTTGTTCACGTTCTCTATTCTATCTATTCTATTATTCACTAAGTTGAGCTCCTAATCATCTATAACTAAATTAAAACTAGTCTACAGATTTTGCCCTTGACCCAATTTTAGAGGACTTTCCGAAGATTAACAATGGTGTTATACAATTGTGAGAACTTTCTGTTAGGAAATTATGATAAATTAGATGTCATCAGCACTTGAGAGAGCAAATGCTGAGATGTATAAATGACTTAGAGAAGGTGGTGGGAAAAATCTCATAAATTCTCTAAGTACTGTGGAATTTTTGTTTCATTATGTAAGAGATATTTCTCTTACATAATTTCTTTCATAATTTCTTAAAGTTGCATTTATTTGTAATTTCTTTTGTTTTTTTTTAAATAGCATTTTGGGCCACCAGCAGAGCCTGGCAAGCTACCTGTGTTGTATTTGATATGCCAAGAACCAGTAACAATTATAGACCTCATTCCCATGACCTGAGCGAATGGTCTGAGGTTCTTCATGTTCCTGGAGCGAGAAGTTGCCCTTGGGCTGCACTAGCACGTGATAGGACGTATGGAGATGTTTCTGGTGCCCGCTCGAGCAAATCGATGAACAACAGGAAGACAAGTGATACAAGTGATGTAAGAGATTAGCTCAAAAGTAGAGAAACAAATGAATTTGGAGGTAAATTTCCCATTTATTTTGTTTCCATTTTGCTCAACCTAACCTATTCTTGCTCAATTTTTCATCTATTTTGTGCAACATTTCCTTGTTTTACCTCTACTGTTTTAATTGTTTGAGCTATTGCATTTATTTGTAAGTTGACTTAATATATTTTAATGCATGAATTCCTCAACTAGTTTGAGGCTATTTTAAGACAATTAAGAACTTTTGTTTGCCTCTTTGCCCTTTTCCTGTTTTTTTTTTTCTCAAAGATCTAAGAGAACAAAATATATTTCATCATTAGAACACATTAATAATGCTTGGTAGTATACTAAGAATAGTTAAAGTGTAAAAAGATATTGTCCACCGTTTCTTTTGAGGTGCAGAAGCTTTTCAATTTTATATAATCCCATTTGTTTATCATTGCTTCCATTTGCTTGGTCAGTGGTGTGTCGTCTTTAAAGATACTTTTCGTTTCGATGTCGTAGAGCGTTTCTCTTATGTTTTCTTCAATGTACCTGATAGATTCATGTCTGATATCGAGATCTAGAATCCATTTTGATCTGACTTTTGTGCATGGCGTTAGAAGGAGGTCTAAGTTCATTTTTTTACACGTAGTTGCCCAGTTTTCCCAGCACCATTTGTTGAAGAGGCTTTCTTTGCTCCACTTAATATTTTTTGCTCCTTTATCGAAGATTAAGTGGTTGTATATTTGTGAGTGCATTTCAGGATACTCAGTTCTATTCCATAGGTCTACGGGTCTGTTTCTATACCAATACCACACTTTCTTAATTACAACTGCTCTGTAGTAGAGCTTGAGGTTGGGGAAAGTGATACCTCCCATCTTCTTTTTCCCAAGGATTGCTTTAGCTATTCGTGGGGTTTTATTATTCCATACAAATTTCAGGAGTGTTTGTTCAATTTCTTTGAAGAACATCATGGGTATCTTTATAGGGACCACATTGAATCTGTATAAAGCTCTAGGGAGTATTACCATTTTGATAATGTTAATCCTTCCGATCTATGAGCAGGGAATGTGTCTCCATTTCCTCAGGTCTTCTTTTATTTCCTGAAGTAACGTTTTGTAGTTTTCTTTGTAGAGATCCTTTACATTCTTTGTCAAACTGATTCCTAGGTATTTGATTTTCTGCGGTGCAATTGTGAATGGGATAGTTTCTTTAATGTCCCTTTCTTCTCTTTCGCTGTTTGCATATAGGAAGGCCATTGACTTTTGGGTATTGAAGACCAAGATACAAAGACAATCCACAGAGTGGGAAAGGATATTCACCCAATACCCATCTGACAAGGGGTTAATATCCAGGATATATCAGGTACTGGTAGCACTCCACAAGAAGAAAACAGCCAACCCCATCAAAAAATGGGGAGAAGAAATGAACAGAAGCTTCCAAAAAGAAGAAATTCGAGGGGCCGGGCGATAGCCCAGCGGGTAGGGCATTTGCCTTGCACGCGCCAGCCTGTGCCGGCCTGGGTTCGATCCCTGGCATCCCATATGGTCCCCGAGCACTGCCAGGAGTGATTCCTGAGTACAGAGCCAGGAGTAACCCCTGAGCGTCACCGGGTGTGACCCAAAAATCAAAAAAAAAAAAGAGAGAAATTCGAATGGCCAAAAGGCATATGAAAAAGTGTTTTCATCTTTAATCATCAGGGAGATGCAAATCAAAACAACAATGAGATACCATCTCACACCACAGAGACTGGCACACATCCAAAACAGCAAGAACAACCGGTGCTGGTGTGGATGTGGGGAAAAAAGGGACTCTCATCCATTGCTGGTGGGAGTGCCGACTGGTCCAGCCCTTTTGGAAAACAATATGGGCATTCCTCCGAAAGCTAGATATTGAGCTCCCATTTGATCCAGCAATAGCACTCCTGGGAATATACCCGAGACCGAAAAACACATAGCAGAAACACTATCTGTACTTCTTTATTCATCTCTGCGCTATTCACTATAGCTAGAATCTGGAAACAACCTAAATGCCCGAGAACAGAGGACTGGCTAAAGAAACTGTGGTTCATCTACACTATGGAATACTATGCGGCTGTCAGAAAAGATGAAATTATGAAATTTACCTGCAAATGGATGGACATGGAGTCTATCATGCTGACTGAAATTAGTCAGAAGGAAAAGGACAGATATAGAATGACAGCATTCATTAATAGGATATAAATAGATACCAGTGTTTTACTAAATATGGGAAATGGTAATGGCAGATTAAAACTCACCACTGAATATACACAAAGAGACTTAAGTGATAAACTCTAAATATCTGCAGGGGGAGCCACAGTGTGTAAAATAAGAGGGAGAGAGATGCAGAGACAGAGAGAGAGAGAGAGAGAGAGAAACTGGGGTACCTGCTATTAAGGCGGCCTGGTGGGGCGGGGGGGGAGGGGTACATTGGTGATGGAAATGGGGCACTGGTGGAGGGATGGGTGCTGGAATACTGTATTACCAAGAACCAATTATGAACACCTTTGTAATTGTATGTTTCACGGTGGTATAATAAAAAAATTTAAAAAAAGATATTGTCCATTTCAATAATTGATAGTCAAAAATAGTAAAATTCCAGAAGAGCTGAGTATAAATAATAACAAACTTTTTTAGATTTTTTCCAACTCATCATCATATTTCATCTTTCTCTGACATCGTTTCCTTCATAAATCCTCATTTTATATGTAAATAAATGTTTTTCATATATTCCAGAAATGACAACACCCCAACAAGTTTTTGGTCAATCTCTTAATATGTTTTAGTTTCATATTTGGCTATTAAAAACACATAAGAAACATTTAGGCATATGTGAAACTCCCATTTCTAAATAGCTATTAGTAGTTTTCAAAAAGATTAGTTAGCTGGATTTATTTTCAATGATGACATGGTTATTTTTAACAATAAATTATTATTATTAGTCTGATTCATTGTATCCTGGGCATTTTCAAAATAAGACATTGTTCCTCTAAATACCTATATCCTCTCTAATTTTCTTTTGCATAAAACTAACAATTTTCCTTTTTATCTTCTCTTTAGAAATATTTCAGATTGTTTTTTATTGATTCCCTATAGTAGTATACTTATAAAATATTCATGGTTATATGCTTCACAAGTATATGTAGAGACAAGGTTATATGCTTTACAAGTATATGTAACGTATTCCCTATAGTAGTATACTTATAAAATATTTATGGTTATATTCTTTACAAGTATATGCAGAAAAAAAGTATGTATACTTGTGTTATCATGTTACTATTTATAGTTAGAGAATAACACAATATTGTGTTATTCTTTATGGTTCTACTATAATTGACCTTTTTGCTAATAATGTTTAACTCTCATTTAATATTTGGCTTGGAACCAATACCTAGCTGTGCTTAGGGCTTTCTCCTGGCTTTGCACTCTGGGAACACTCTTAGCGGCACTAAGGTGTTCATATGAGATGCTCAGAACCAAATCTGGTTCACCATGTATAACACAAGCATCCACCAATTGTACTATCACTTTGATGCTGTGCCATTTTATTTTCAATGAAAAATTAAAATAAAATGATGATCTTTTCATCTTTACATATACTGCATTCTGTAAAACTAATAACACATGACACTAATAAAAATATAATAAAAATAAAGACAGTTACAGACATCTTAAAGATCAGTTTCATAAAATTCCAACTTTATAAAATAAAAGCAACATATTAAGGTATTTTTTCAAAACATTTTAATTAATAATATAAAATAAAAATATTAACCTATAATTTTTTGGGGGTCATACCAAGCAACACTCAGAAGTTACTCCTGGCTTTGCACTCAGGAATTACCTGATGGTGCTTGGGGAACCATATGGGATGCTGGGGATTGAACCTGGGTCTGCCATGTGCAAAGCAAATGCCCTACCTGCTGTGTACTGTTGCTCTGGCCCCCAATAATCTATATGTAATTTCTATAAAAGCTTCCTCTCTAGACTTTGATGACATATGATAAAATATTAATTTAAGTAATAATTAATGATTTGCTGGGTTAAAATGGAAAAGAATAGAAGATGAAAATCATGGCAATATATATTTCATATCACCACAAACAGTAACAAGAATCAGGGGCAGTTCAAACCTCAAAGTACAAACCTTGGTGTTTTAACAATGATCAGAAACAATATCAAGTAGAAAATAAAATATTAATTTCCCATAATCCTCCTAACCTTCTTTGTATGAATGCAGAATTTTTTCCATAGGAAAGTTTAAATGATTCAAGTTAAGTAATTAAACTGACATCATCATAAATAATTAAACTAACATTAAACTAGCACATGGGTAAATATTTGTTAATTAAACCTCAGATATATTTGAAAGAGTAAAAGTTAGACATGTGGCCATTTATATGTGGTATTAAAAATTTACATATTCCTTCTATTAAATGAGTTTCTGTACTGTTGAATTAAAGGCATAATTTGTCACTTCTTTCAATTACAATTTATAACCTTGGTATCAAATCTTTCCCTAAGGTTTCTTAACAAAACTCCCATTTGCCCCAGTATTAAATACTTATGCCACTATTAGCAAAGTTGCTCATTCCCCAGTGTTTTCATTCCATTTTGGTGTTCAGGTTTTCCTGTAGTTCATCAGTTACTTTAGATGATTCCAACAGAGATGCCCTGGGGTTGAATAATTATACAAAATGATTAGCTTTTCAGCCTTGGGGGCTGTTGCTAGAGACATGAAAACTATAACATGATCTATAGTGCAATGCCATATTACTAAATCATTGTACATAAATGTCCCCAGTGAACACAACTCTGTGAAGGAACAAGAAATGTAATTTGTTTTGTAATGTGCAAAGCATTAAAAATTGTAGTTAGCCATATATACAAGGAAACAGAGTGTTTGAACTTCAAAAAATCCTCACAACGTAATGAATAAGGAGACACGTTTTACTAGCTCTCTTTCACCAGTTATTCGGAAGTTTGTGCAAGTAACTGGATTGGAATAAGTTAGTCATTGAAAAGATTTTCTTTACACCCAAATTTTAGGAAGTATAAAAATTACCGAAAAATATATTCTACCTTCTTCAATAGACAGATTCAAAATAATCTCTCTAAAGAAATTTGGCATATTAATTCCTTACTATTTGGTACTTTTTAATCTAGAAATCCATCTGGGAGTGGTGGGGTGTAGTTGAACCACACTCAGTGGTGCTCAGTGCTTACTCCTGGCTCTGCACTTAGTGATCACTACTGGTGGGTTCTGGGGAACATATGGAGTGTAACAGATCAAACTTGGGTTGGATAAAGCAAGAAAAGTGACTATCCTCTGTACTATAACTTCAGGCCCAATAACTGTAAATTTTTATGTGATATTTATCTCCGTGAAGTTTCTGCTATCGGCAACGTTGTTTTTAATTTTATTTCCACATGGTTCCAACACACTGTCACTTGTCACTTGTCTTCCTGTTGTTCATCATTTGCCATTTGCACACTCCAGTAACGTCTCCATTTGTTGGGAATGAGGTCCGTTATTGTTACTGTTTTACTTTTAAATAAAAGGTGTGCAAGTTATATAATTTAGGCAAATTTTAAAAATCACTTGATCACTTGACATCCTGTTATTCGTCAATTTGCTCGAGTGAGTGCCAGTAAGGTTTCCATTTGACCCTATCATGTGCCAGTGTAACCCAATGGCTTCTACTGCTCCAGAAACATGAAGAGCCTCAAACCATTCATTCAGGGTCTTTTTTTTTTTTTTTTTTTTTTTGCTTTTTGGGCCCCACCCCTGCGATGCTCAGGGGTTACTCCTGGCTCTGCACTCAGGAATTACTCCTGGCGGTGCTCGGGGGACCTTATGGGATGCCGGGGATCAAACCCTGGCCGGCACAGGCCGGCCGCGTGCAAGGCAAACACCCTACCCGCTGGGCTATAGCTCCGGCCCCCATTCAGGGTCTTGAAGAAGAAATCTGACCACCTTGTAGGTGGGCGGCCACGTGATCTTTTGATGTCCCGTGGGATCCGGTCGGTAGTGGCTTGAGTCCAGCAGTCATCTCCAAATTGCGTCTCATGTCCAGCCTATCTGATTTTTGATACCTTGGCAAACAAGACAGCGTCCCTGACTCTCGATCTTCTACGGAGATCGGAACTCCAAATTCCTTCTCTCACTTGAGTGAGACGTGATATTCCAAGCATAGCTCTTTCCATTCCTCTTGGGAGACCCAAATTGCGTTCTCATTCAGCTTTTGTAGGGCCCAGGTCTCTGAGGCATATACTAATTCAGGAAGAACGGCGGAGTTGAAGATATAACAAATATTTCTACACTCATAAATTTTGGTAGTCATTAATGTTAGCTAAATAGATGTTAAAGAGACAAATTCAAATACTTATTTTCACTATATTCTGCATACCCCTTAAGCTGAATTTTTAGGGTTTCTTATAAATATGAAACCGCTTAAAGTTCTTATTGCAATTGAACAGAGGATTAATTGCGCAGATTTCTTTAGGTGATTATATATTGATGTGAATTCTCGTCTTGATTATAGTTTCTCATTACATTTCTATGTCCCTCATATAGAACTTTTACACATCATATAGAACATTACTACTAATCATACTCAGCAGCACTATGGAGGAGGTAGAACAATACAGAAAGGCATAGGAAAGTATAATGAAGGACAATCTATAGATACTAGCATAAATAATTTATTATAAAATTTCTGAAGCATACAATGCCTGACAATAAATGTCTTTAATATCACAAAAATATTTACAGAGGCTAACTGAAACTAGAATTTCAATCTTGCATACATTCAAAAATACGTTGAAGAAAAACTAGGAATGTGGCAAATTGTTTACATATACTCGTGATTCCTAGTGAATACACCATAATTTACTTGCTTATCATTCAACCCTTCTTACTAGAAAAATAATTCTATGAGGATGAAGATTTCATCCAACTTAGATAATATTTGATGTATATAAACAAAATGGAGCATAGAATAATATTTCATCATGGTACTTGACAAGGATTAAATTGAATGGCCAGAGAGAGTACAGTGTTTAGGGTATGCTTGCCGTGCATGTGGCTGAACCACAGTTTGATTCCTGGCACATGGTTTGATTTCTTGAGCTCTGCCGGGAATGACCCCTGGGTCCAGCTTTGACCACAATATTGTATGACCAAGACATTAGATCCCCCAAAAAAGTACAAGTATTAGTTGAGTAAATAAATAAATTTGCATTATAAAAAACTAAGTGCATATAAAAGTGAATTTCAGCAGATGTGTCATCTAGAGAAGATTCCTTAAGGCAATTTAGATCCCCCAAAATATCATAATATTATTAATACACAAATTTTTTTTCATCTACAGGTAGTAAGGATTGTTCTATTTATGTGAATATAAAGAACTTCTAAATGAAAACAGAATTAAACAACAGACTGATTTTATTTTTACAAACAGCCTGGGTTTTGATTTTAGGAGTTCATGCTGTTGTTCTGTTCTCAGAATATTTCCTTTTGCCATGACAACCAGGGAAGCAAAAGATTAAAAGGATTTTGTCTTTTTGTTTCTAAGAAATAAAAAGTATCTTTCTTTCTTTTCACATGTGCTCCTATGCCATGTCAAAGATAATTCTTCCATAGGAAAGTAGAAGAGAGGATTCACGAAAATTCATGCAGTCCTGCCCTTATGTGAGGATCTTAGTAGGAATGAAAGAAAAAGGATGCCATTGCTACTTGTTAAATTCTCTAAAAATTTACAGAGTAAGTGGTGGTAAATACGCTTGTCAGCACAGTCTCTTATATTAACAATCTCTAAGGTCAAAGGCTTTGGTGGAAAATCTTATAAGTGACTATCTTTAATTACATTTAATTCCTTTATAAAAACCTTCACGGTTAGTGGGGCTAAATGACAGAATTTTTTGGATTAATAATCAATAGAATTCCACTGCAGTTTTGATCATGTTTAATCATAATAAAAGGTACTATTACCGTAGCTTTGCAAAATGCAAAGTAGGCAGTTGTATACATGTATATTATATCTAGAATATCCAATTTTCTTCTTAGTAACAAATGCAAATTTGAACAATGATCCAGAAGAATAAGTGATGACCATTTATATTATTGCTTTTTCCTATATTGCAAACACTTTTTGAAGGAAAACATATGATCTATAACTATTGAAGTAATTATAGTTGATGTCTCTGTTAACAATAAAAGATAATTCATTTTCTTCCAAGTGACAAAAAAAATGCTACCAGGAAAAATGGAAGTACATTGAAATCCTGAATGAAAATAGCAAGAAGAAATAAAATGTCGAATACTGAATAGAGATTTATGACTAAATTTTGAGTTAAATTTGCCTATAGATACTTATTTGTGAATATAATCTGCTTTTCATTCCAGAAGAGATAAAGATTGAAAAATTAAAAAACTACTGAGGTAAGCAATTTCAGTCCAGAACATACTAGTACAATATTTATTGATAATAAATTAGTAAGAGTGCCATAACTGAAACATAAGGAACACGTAAAAATATGACTATGTTTGTAGCTGGATCTTGATGTTATTCATCTCTCCTCAACTTGTAAAAACAAATTATTAAGAAGAAAATAAAATAAACTCAACAAAGCAAAATAAGTTATACTGTTGATCTCTAGCAGATGGTCTTATATAATATATATATATATATACATATATATTATATCACTGTATCACTGTATCACTGTCTTCCCATTCATCATCGATTTGCTCGAGCTGGCACCAGTAACATCTCCATATGTCCAGTCTCATGCAAGTAGAGCCCAAGGGCACCTGCTTGCTCCAGGAACATAAAGAGCCTCAAACCATTCCATCAGGTCATGGGAATGAGGTCTATAATTGTTACAGGTATTTGGCATATCAAGTATGACATGGGTAGCTTGCCAGGCTCTGCCATGCGGGTAGCATATTCTTGTAGTCATCTCTAAATCCAGCATTTATTGATGAATCAAGTGGTCAAAAGTGGCCATGTGAGCCGGTCTGTGATAGGCCGGTCTGCTGGGTGGAGTTCTGAAAGAGAGGGAAGTCCGGATGTGGAAAATGGAGGCTCTCATGGAGTGGGGGATCGTCTGGCTTGTTGCAAGGCTCTGCTGTGGTTGCTGGCCAGGGCTAGAACCCACCTCCCTGGAACCTCGTGAGTGGCTGGGCACAGGGAGTGCCAGTAGCAGCTCTGTCCAATGTCTGTGAGTCAGACATGATATATAATATACTTATATATGTTATATAAGTATATTTTACCATATATCCTTTGGATCATAAGCTGAGAGATTTCTGCACAGATTTTCCCAACTGCCAAAATTTAGGTATGTGGGAACCATGCCCACAATCTCCTGCTCAACCATACAAGCTCACTTATCAACCTTGCTTTAGAGACCTATAAATAAATCTTGAGAGAGATCAATATGATGTAGAGACAGTCCCAGACTCTGCCCAAGGCTGAATCGTTTGGGTACCCCAAAGTGGGGCAGTTGAGCCCATCATCAGATCACAAAGCCTAGACAGTCAAAAACCTCCACACCTCTCAATTACTACATGCTCCTGCTGGACTCCACTGCTCACAATGAGCCTCCTCCATAAAGTAATCTGTTGAAAAACTCAATTATGCAGTATTTATAACTGAAATTTCCAGGTTCTCACAGTCAGGGATGGGCTACCTCTCCACATCTACATGCACTTCTTGAAGTGATGGCAGTCATGTACTTTCTCCAAAAGACACCCAGTTAAAAATGTAACTCCATCTGTATAACCTCATTAAAATTTTGACTTCCAGGAGTGTAAGGCTACAGCAACACTGATAATCCAGTAATAGCACACTATGTTGGATAGGATGTAATGTAGAAGGCATCAGATTTTAATAAAATATCAACACAGAAGGCTTAAGCTCTAACATTTTAGTAATCTCTTAGGCAGAGATTAGTATCTCCATGGTGAAATACAGAATCTTCACAATTTCTTTTAAGGAAACAGTTTTTATCATTCCTGTAGCAAATTATAAGCAACATAAAATAAAGCATTGAGAGTCTCTTATGGGCATGGGTAAGAAAATAGGCCATAACAGTAGTGGAAGGGTGCGATGATGGTGGGATTGGAGGTGTATATTGAACGCCTGACCTGGAACAAATAACCATGAACAACTTCGTAAACCAATGTTTATATAAATTGCAATGGGAAGATATTTATTTTTTTAAATGAGAGAACCAAGTTTAAAAGCTGACTTCTATAGGGACCAGAATGAAATGAAAAAAAAAAATACACAGAAGTGTATTTGATCTGCTGAACGAAGAAAAACATGAACTATTCAATATATGTGGAATAATTTATTGTAGAACTAATGCTGAGTGTGTCAAGAGAGACAGTATAAAGGTTAAGGTGTTTACTTTGCACTTGGCTAACCTTTGTTTGATTGTGGCAACACATATGTATCTCTGAGTAACTCCAGGAGTGATATGTAAGCACAGAGAGAGGAGTAAGCCCTCAACACCCACCACATCTGGTTGAAACTCCTTTCTCCTGAAAAAAGAAATATTACCGAACCTTATATTCACTAATATTTCTACCTTGAATTAAATTGCCCCTACGCTAACTATTTCTACAATACAGATTTCATTTTCATACTGGAGAAAATAATATTTGGGATGAACAGAGTGTAAAACAGATATAGTGCTTGGCTTGCCTGTGGTAGACTTGTGTTTGATCCTGGCCTAACTCCCCACACATGATCCCTGAACACTGAGCCCAGAGTAAGACATGAGCACAGCTGGGTGTGGACCCAGAATGAAAAGAATAGGATAGGAAACAATGTGCATATTTTTATGCTGGAAACTTAAAAACAAGAGACATATAACATTAGATCTGGAGGAAATCTTAGAAATAATTTGTTTGACCTAAATTCCCTGAATTATTTAGAAATCAACCTTTATGATGATGCAGGAGCTATATCCAATACTTTAGAAAGCTTAATAAAAATAATAAATTACCACAATCATAAAGCTTAATAAGCTTAATACAGTCATGGCAGGGTATTGTGAAGGTTATTCCCTACTTATACAAAGTCATGAATATGTGTGTGATTCATAAAGTGATCTTTTAATTATAATAGAAAAACAAAATAATTGCCTCCTAATCTATGTTTAAAAATGTATTATCATTAAAATGATAAGCAAATAGGAAAATTGAAATTAAAACACTTAGGGAGTCATTAGCCATGTTGATCCATATCTTTTGTCAACCTTTGTCACCCAGTCATGTAACAGAGGAGAAATTTAAGATTAGAAAGGCAATTTACTCAACAAAATAGTTTTATATTGGAGGTGAGATTGCATATTTTGTATATTGTATATCCTGCATTCCATTAGTTTCAACATTTATTTTTAAACAATATACTGCATATACATAAATATATATGCAAGTTTGATGTATGAAATTTAGGTTCCCAAATTAATACAAATTTTACATTATTTATAGTAAGATTCATCTTCTCTTATTAATTAAACTTGTAGTTTTATGTTACACACATTCTGTTTAAAAATATTAGATTTCCTTAAAGAAAACACCCTGTACCTCTTATGATCCTCAATACTGCTATTAAAGTCAATGGTGGATAAAGGAGGAATTGGTGAGAAATAGATAGTTAAGTATAGATAAAATGCAGTCCACTAAATATCCATGTACATTGCATATATACATATATACATGTGCATGTATGTTAGATGATAGATCTAGCTAGCTTGGGAGCTTTGCTGTTTAATCCACTCACAGTTTAATCTATTTACTTGTTTTTAAGCCAGGGTTCCTGGTAATGAGATCTCTCTTCTGTGTAAACACTGATCTAGGGTGTGGCAGTTACAAGAGTCATTTTGACTGAATCAGTAACTTCTGAAACATTATTATCTCTACTAGGATTTCAATGTTATCTAGATTGATAACATTTTCTTTTCTTTATACCCACTGGTCCCAGCGTGGGACAGTTAGAATTTACCAGGAGATTGCCACCCTTGCTACTTTCAGACTATCATTTAAGGTTAAAGAAGGTTCATGCCAGTTTGCCCTCAAGTGGGCAAGCACTAACTTTTCAGGAAACGAAAGACAAGACACTAAGAATTACCTTGGCACAGAATAGAAAATAGACAGATCTTGTGGGCACCATCTAGATTACATGAAACCCATGAAATTATGGTGTGTTTCTCCCCATGAATATACATCCATAGAGATATATTTCTTTATACCAATTCTCTCACTCTCTGCAGTGTTTTGACATAAGAGATAATCTGAGAGAATGGGATTTGTCCCTGGCATAACCATTTGTTTAGATTGGAAACAAGGTCTACACACCTATAAACTGCTTTGTTGATCTTTGTTGACAGGACCCTCCCTGAAGATAGGATTACTTTTGGATATTTAGGGGACTGACTTAAAGTATGAGGATCCACTTTGGTGGGAGACTTGGGCCCTCCTGCATGGTCTAAGTTCTGATCAAGAGCTGGAGGTTGGGGGAATCTTATAACTTTGGATTGTAGCTGTGGAGCTTTTATTTTAAAAGCCTTTTATTTTTTTTCTTAATTTTTATTATGCCACTGTGAGATATACAATACTAGGATGTTCATACTTGGGTCTCTGTCATACAGTGTTCTGCAACCATTCCTCCACCAGTGCCCTATTCCCACCACCAATGTCCAAAACACCCTCCCATCCTACCCCAGCCTGTCTCTGTATTTCTCTCTCTTTTCTCTTATAGTTTGTGGATTGCTACAGATTTTAAGGGTTTATGATGTCTCTATGTGCATATTCAATAGTGAGTTCTAGTGTGACATAATTCCCAATTCCCCATCAACTTCCCCAGTTTGTTGAGACTAGAATGAGCATCACAGTGTATAAGTGTGAAAGATCCTGGGAAGGACCTGGTCTAACTTCCATTTTTGTCTAATTCTGTATTGCGGCTGCTCTGCGGCCACGTTTTGCGAAGCTGTGGCTCTGGAATGTCTCTCATCCGGTGTTGCTGGCTGCAGAGGCTGGGACCTCACAGCCACGCCCGCAGACATGGAGATGGAGGAATGGGAGGAGCCCAAATCCCAGCTCCAAGTCCAGCCAGCGTGCCCTCCCTGCCCCTGTATGTTCAAACCCTAGGAGCTATGTTGGACTTGGCCAGGAGCTGATCCATTTATCGCCCTCCAAAACTCCATGGGCGGTTTAAAAGTAAAAGCCTTTTAGAACTGTGCTGGACTCCTGAATTTACATTCATTTTCCCATTCATTCCCCACCGGCTTTGGAGATCAAAGGGAACTCGTTTCCTGATATTGTTTGGGACCCCAGGGACTCCCTGACACATGTATGCGTATGAATTTCTTATTCAGAGTCCAATTGCATGTCATAGTTACAAGATATTATTTGATGCTGGAATTATGGCTGAAGCAGATTCAGATCACACTATTCCAGACATATTTCACAATTTTTCTTTTTACGTATTAAGAATGAATAAAAAATTTTTCTCTTCTTTTGCTTATATGTCTCTAGAATTAAACTTTAATTTAACTATAGATATAAATATGTCACTGTCTTCCTGTTCATCATCAATTTGCTCGAGCAGGCACCAGTATCATCTCCATATGTCCTGTCTCATGCTAGTAGAGCCCAAGGGCATCTGCTTGCTCCAGGAACATAAAGAGCCTCAAACCATTACATCAGGTCATGGGAATAGGTCTATAATTGTTACTGGTATTTGGCAAATCAAATACGACACGGGTAGCTTGCCAGGCTCTGCTGTGCGGGTAGCATACTCTTGTAGTCATCTCTAAATCCAGCATTTATTGATGAACTGAGCAGCCGCAAGTGGCCATGTGAGCTGGGCTATGATAGGCTGGTCTGTTGGGTGGATTTTTGATGAGAGGGAAGTCCAGATGTGGAAAATGGAGGCCCTCATGGAGTGGGGGGGTTGTCTGGCTTGTTGCAAGGCTCTGCTGGGGTGGCGGGCCAGGGCTAGAACCCGCCATCCCTCCTGAGTGCCTCGTGAACAGCTGGGCACAGGGAGATCCAGTAGCAGCTCTGCCCCATGTCTGTGAGTGTGTAAATATATGTCGAAAAATAATTTTCTTCTTAAGGAATGATAATGTCACTTTGCATTTAAATTTCCACAATAAAACTTTCAAAAAGCTAAGCTGTGCACTATTCAACATCAGGCTCAAGTTGACAAAACATAAAACAAAGAAAAACAAAGCATAAGGAAAAATATAAAATATTTTAATTTGTAATAATGTTAAAGCAAAATTTCAAAGCAAAGCAATTAAATTTTATTTTATTATTTTCCTATTATTGAATTTAATTCTTAAGAGAAAGAGACTTTTGGGGGTGATCATCATTCAACCAACATTTTTCCTTAGGAGGTATCTGATACAACTTTCACTGACAACACTATTAACATATATGTCCACTAAAGATTTCCTGATGTCTAAAGGGAGATGACGATTTTTATAGTTTTATGACATAAAGTTGACGCCACTCCCTTAATGCTATGACAGCCAAGAATTAAGTAATCAATAACTCAATTGACTGCCAAGTAGTACATTGTTCTTGCTTTCACTTTGTGAAAAGGGATATGTGAAATAAGTTTTCTTGGCTTTATTTATTTACTTGTTTGTTTGTTTATTTATTTGTTTATTTGTTTATTCCTTTAAGTTACAGAGTTATTCCCAGTTGAGTTTCCGGCACACAGTGTTCCAAAACCAGTGCCTTCACCTGTTTACTCTTTCTTATTATCAATGTTTTCAGTTTTCCTCCCATTTGCCAGCCAGTCTGGTAGGCATTTTTCTCCTACTTTTTTTTGTTTTCTTCTCTTTAGGCCCGGTGGTTTACAATACTGTTGCTGATAGGATATTACAAATGCCCAAAATCACAATGCAGAAATCAGGTCTGCCACTCCTCTATTCAAAGCAGCACTATTCACAGTAACTAAAATCTGGAAACAACTCAAGGGACTATCTTCTTTGCAAAATATATCTATATAATAAAATATGAAATATATAAGCATTTAATTTATAAAATAAATGAACTAGTATAATTAAACTTGTTAGAATTATAATGGCATATATTTATAATTATTTGTATTTTCAAAATTAACAATTCTGTAGTAACATGATTTTGCATTTCTTGAGCAATTTTTAGCAAAATTGAGTTGAAATGAGATTTACTATATATTCTCCCCTTCACACAGGAAGTTTCCCTCACTACTCACTATTAACACCATACAGTATAGTGGTACATTTGTTGCCAACTATAAACTCCATATTAACACGTACTTATTATTCAAAGTCCATATTCTACATTAGAGTTAAATGCTGGTATTGTTCATTTTATGGATTTTAAAGACTGGGCCCCCATAGGATGAACCCAGAGCCATGGCAGAGCCTGGAAAGTTACCCATGGTGTATTCGATATGCCAAAAAACAGTAATATTAATGGACTTCATTCCCAATGAATGGTGACATTTATGGAGCCTGCTCGAGAAAATTGATAAGCAACTTATGTCAAGTGACAAGAAGTATATAATGCCATGAATCCATCTCTTAAAAATTATACAGACAGCATATTTTTATATTGGATACCATGCAATCCATTAGTTTCAATATTTATTATAAATAATATATAATGCATATATATACATATATGTATGTATATATGTGTGTATATAATATATATTATGTATAAAACATATATACATATATGTGTGATAAATGAAAATCAGGCTCTCAAAATAACACAAATTTTGCATGATTTATAGTAAGATACATCTAACAATCCTCCATGCCTTGCTGATTTATTCCTTTACCTATCTGTTACTCATCTTTGTACGGTCCTCAACATTTTACATTTTCCTGAATTTTTTACAGCTGAAATCATGCAGTATGTAGTCTTTTTGTGATTTGATAGCTTTTCTTCAGAGCTGAGTAACAATTCATTGTCTTTAGGTACCATAATTCATCACCTATTGAAGGACATCTTAATTGCTTGCAGGTTTCTGTAATTATGAACAAGTATGCTATAAATATCTAGTGCAAGTTTTAGGGTGAACATGTTTTCATCTCATTATGGTAAACAGCAAGCAGTATGACTGTTGGAAGGAGAATGATTTCTAGTATGCAGGGGTCATACATGCTTGATTTATTTTGAATTTTAATCAAAATGCTGTTCATTCATTTATCAAAAAATATTTACAATGTTACAATCTGCTAAATAATTAGAATACAGGCACGAAAAAGCACAGTACATTAGTGCTTCAGCACACAAATTGTTAGAATAGATTATGATCAATATTTTCCCAAAATAAAAGTGAGTAGTATTTGCTATATAATATCAAAAATATATCTGAAATGCAAGCTGGAGGTAACACAAACAATATGGAAAATGTCTAAGAAGGTATAGTCATTGAAACTAAGTTCTTATAAAATTTATCTAGATGAGTAGAGAAGGATTTTCTAGAGAAATATACAATGAATTGAAATGTGAATTTATATTTAGAGGGTATTACACCTAGAGGTGAGATCAGCATTGTATTCAGTTTAAAATTATGATTGTGGAATGTAATTTGAGAAAAGGGTAGGACAATGAGAAATTGTCTTATAAAAAATCTCCTGTAAGATTCATTTGTATTTGAAGGAAAGTAAATGAAGAAATCAGGCACACAGTCTTAAGAATGATAGAAACCAAGAGGGAAAACTAAACGACAAAAAATAAAGCATTGATGCAGGAAGGGCTATATTTTGTAATTCCATATTTAGTTAATTTTAAACTATTCATCATTTGTTCATAAACATAAATTTTATTCAAATCATTCAAATGTTTCTATAAAAGTAAATAATGATTAATGAGGATATTGGTAGAAAAGATTAACTTGAGTTTACCTGTATATTTAACTAGTACATTTTTCTACAAAATTTTACTATTAGTGTACTTGTTGGACAAGGACATGTTTTATTTAGTTAGTTTCATTATTTGTACCTCTTAGTTTAAAGAACACATCTCTTTTAAGAAGAGTAAATTGTAAACAAGATAAATCACAAAAAGGAAATTTATTGTCTTAGGTTACTAGAATGTCTGGGAACACAGATGGATCTAAGTTAAAACTAGCAGGGTCTCCTGTGAAGCTGTTGGATGATCAGTTAGTCATTGTCTCCTTACCCACAGAAGTCTTTATATTGACTAAACCGACAAGGGTCGGTTCACCCCTTCTTAGGAAACCTGGTGGTCCTCTGCTCCCGGAGGGTTGCCATATTGATGCCAAACTTAGTGTGGACACCTGATCAGAATAGTGCTCCACAGCCCAGACCTCCTGGACTCAAGCAGTACTCCAGCATCAGCCTCCTGAGTAGCTGGGATTATAGACACACACCACCATGTCTGGGAGATACACAAAGATACAGATACACAGGGCAGAGCTACTATCAGCTCTCTCTGTGCTCAGCTGGTCATGAGTTGTCCAGGAGGGAAGGCGAGTTCTAGGCCTGGGTCACCATCCCAATAGAGCCTCACAAGAAACCAAAGGAACCCCCACACCATGAGGGCCACCATTTTCAACATCTGGATTCCACAGCTCATTAGAGTTCCACCCAAGAGATAAGCCTATCTCTCGGCCTCAAGGTTCACCAGTAAATGCAGGAACTGAGAGCTTACTACTGACAGTATCCCACCCCACAACAGAGCCTCGCAAGCTACCCATATCATATTTGATATGCCAAAAACCAGTAACAATTATAGACCTCATTCCCATTACCTGAATGAATGGTTTGAGGCTTGTCATGTTCCTAGTGTGAGCAGATGCCCTCGGGCTACACTAGCATTCAACAGGAAGAATGGAGATGATACTGGTGCCCACTTGAGCAAATTGATGAACAACGAGAATGCAAGTGATTGACTAAACCAGATGGTCTTAAATTATGCCGTTCAAACCTAGATCTATGTTCTATAGGTTAATCAATGTCAAAAGAACTGCAGTTTTTAGGGAAAGTTAAAGTTGAAAATTGGCCAAAAACATTTAGAGCTTATAAAAAGTTCAACCAGAAAATTGACTGGGCAGTCTGTTTTTAGCCCAGTTTGAGTCACATAACAACCCATGGGGAACGAAGGAGGCATTAACTGCTGTCCCCACCCTACAGTGATGAATTTCTATAAATAGAGTGTAATTATGTAACTTAAAGAGCATCAGTATGAGCCAGATAAAGACCACAATGATTGTTGCTAAAATAATCAACGCAGCTCTAGGCACAATTTTATATCTTATGAAGTTATATGGCTGTTGAAATGATCTGTTTTATAGCTTATATACATTTAGTTAACTATGCATTACCTGTACCATTTACTTTATTTAACTGAAGCTCTGAGAGCTTTTTCAAATAATTAAATAAGAAATTGATTTTTCGTCTTTGTTTTCAAATAATAACAAATGTTTTGAAATATTTTAAATGACATTTAAGTGTATTTTGTACTACAATGTTTTTAAGTATTTTAATTATCTAATAAAATATTTTAAACTGTTGTTCTTATTTTTCAAATGGTAGTAAATAAGATCTTTAAATAAAGAGAACATGAGTTTTCCAAATTTTATATCCCTATTCAACTTGATACATGAATAATTAATTTTAGCTATAAAATTGTTAAAAATTTAAAAAAGCATTTATATTTTCAACAGAATAAATCAATTACATGTTAAAATAAATGTTATAAATTCATTGCTAGTTTACAAAGGTTACTTTCTTTTTTTAAAATGATTTTATTAAACCACAGTGAGATATACAATTGCAAGGATTTTCATGATTGGGTATAAGTCAAACATTGTTCCAGTTCCAGCACCCGCCCCTGCACCAGTGCCCTATTACCACCACCAATGTCCCCAAATTCCCTCCCCCCCTCCCCCATTTTTCCTTTTCTACTTTTCCTTAGCAGGCACTTTTCCTTTTCCTCTCCTCTCTCTCTCACTTCTCTCTCTCTCTCTCTGTCTCTCTGTCCCTTCTCTTAAACGTTGTGGCTTGTCCTACAGACATTTATGGATTATCATGTAAATCACAAAGTTTGCTTTCAATTTGGAAATATATTTCATAACTTTTAGAAAAATTTTGTTCATCCTTTAAATATGTTTTTTTAAATAACAGCTTAAATTATGATTCTAGTATCGCCTGTTACCTTTAACAGCTTGAATTCAATTTTAAATAAGAACTGAATAGTAATATCTAATTAAGAAAGAAAATATAAAACACAGATCAGTACCTGTAATACTTAATATTTTTAAAATATAAACACTGTATATAATGGCAGCTGATGATTAATAGTTTAATATATATTTGTACTGCTGCTTGTACTTACTGTCAGAAATTGAATGGGTAATCTTATGAAGGATAAAGCTGGATAAATATCTAACAAATTATATAAGGTGGAAATTTTATTCTGTATAGGAAGAGCAGGTGTTTGAAGAAGGTTGTTAAAATTTTGTCAGTATCTGTAAAGATGAGTTAGATAAAATTATTAGAATGTGGTAAATATTGTCAACAATGTGGTGCCATGTTTCTCCATACAAGATTCAGGGCACTATTTTACCTAAAATATATGCTAATGAATTAACCATACTTTATCACCACTAGTAAAAGCCAAAAATAACTTAAATAATAAAAATAATTTAAAAATATGATTTATTGCAATATGTTTTATTGGTGGATGTTATCTTTACAAGGAAAATTAGTTATTTTATTTATTTCAATCATTTGGAGATATTATTTTATATTAATTTACAAAAAAATCTGGCTGGGATGCTGTCATACCAAGTTAATTACTCCTGGAATTATCTTATTGCCCCAATTTTTTAATCAACCAGATGAAAATATAAGCAAATATAATTATATACAATTAAGAAGCTCCTGGACCACAAATAAATGTTGACTAGATTAAAAAGACACATTACATAATGGAAGAAAGTATTTGCTCATGACAGATTTGACAAAAGATGCATATCAAAGATACGCATATGTATGCAACCCTAAAAATCAAATAACATATGTATGGCCATTAGATATATGAAAAAGTGTTCTTCATCATTATCTTCAGAGCACAGGAAATCAAAACAACAATGAGAAATCCTTTTTTGGATTTCTCAGTGAAACTGGCATCACTTGTATTACTTGTCTCCCCGTTGTTCATCAATTTGCTCAAGCAGGCACCAACCAGCAACATCTTCATACTTCCCCTGCAGCATGCCATTGTAGCCCAAGAGCATCTGCTCACACCAGGAACACAAAGAGCCTCAAACCATTCATAAATTGATGTACACCAAATAATATAGAAGCAACCAATATTGGCAAGGATATGGGGCAGATGTGGGGTGTAAGAAATTGTCACTCCGTTGTTGCTGTGAATGTCTACTGGCTCAAGACATGGAAAATCATTTGGCTATTCCTAAAAAATTAAAAATTGAGGTATCATATTATCCCAGAAAATACAGTTCTTTGTGTATATTCCAAGGGCCCCAAAATACTACTTTGAAAAGACATTTGTACTCCTACATTCATTACAGCACTATAGACAAATATAGAAATAACCCAATTACTTAGGAAAAAGTAAGCAGATAAAGACACAGTTGTATATATAAACACTGTAATATTAATCAGCTCTAAGAAATTCATTGCCACCTGAACGGCACTAAAGTGAATCATGCTGAGTGAAGTCAGAAGGAGAAGGACAAATACAGAATTATATATCCCATAAATGTAATGTAAAGAAAAGGAAGATAACAACAAATATTCAATAACAGCAGATCCTGAAAGTTGGCCTATAGAAGTGAGTTCACACAGTGGATGTGGTGTGGAGTGCGTGTAAAGGGGCCTTAAAACACTGGTGGAGGGATACTGGACCTCTGAAAATGGGTTTAGCAGTGGATATTACATGCCTGAACTTTTTATTATGCACAATATTATTAATCATAATATTAAAACAATATTATAAATCTGAAAACAGAAAAATATTTCCTTTTTTTAAAATTCATCCTATTTCTAGTCTCGCACACATGGGGCAGAGCTGCTACTTGCTCTCCCTGTGCCCAGCTGATAACGAGGTGCCCAGGAAGGATGACAGGTTCTAACCCTGGCCCGCCACCCCAGCAGAGTCTCACAAGAAGCTAGAGGAACCCCCACACCATGAGGGCCGCCATTTTCCACATCCGGATGCCTCTCTCCTCAGAGCTCCACCCAGCAGAAGAGCTGATCACAGCCTGGCCGCAGGGTTCATCAATAAATGCTCAAGTTTTGAGATGACTACAAGATTATCCCACGTGCACCTCAGAGCCTGGCAAGCTACCTGTGTCATATTTGACATGCCAAATACCAGTAACAATTGTAGACCTCATTAACATGGCTTGATGGAATGGTTTGAGGCTCTTTATGTTCCTGGAGCAGGCAGATGCCCTTGGGCTATCTTGCATGTGACTGGACATATTGAGATGTTACTAGTGCCCGCTAGAGTAAATTGGTGATCTAAGGGAAATTAAGTGATTAAGTGATTTCCTAGTCTGAGCAGGAGGTACTTCACAGCTGCTCATGAATGAGTACTTAGTAACTGGATGAAAAGTCAAAGTAATGAAAGATATGCATCTTCTACAGTATAGCTCTTAATCATGCATAATTGAATCCTTTATCTGTAATTACTTAACTCTCCAAATGCCCCTGAAAAACATTTGGTCATTTTAGATGATCTTATATGCTTTAAGAAACATTCACATTTAATGTCTGCACCCAGGGGACTTTCAACTCTCTGCCTAAAAGGGTGTCGTTTTCTCTCACTCCTTTGCTAAAATCCATTGCAAAGCAAAATCCCTTGTGACTGTGATGATAAATCACCATATTAAATCCATCACGGTATTTAATTTGTGCCTAAAATCAATTAAGTTTAGCTTAGGACAAAAAGTACAATATTGTGAGTTAAAAAAAAGAATATTATACTTCAGTGGAAGATGGACCATCAGTCACCTTGATGACCAAGCAAAAAATTGTGGTTTTTGAAAACCAGGGAATTTATAAGAAAACTGCTCTTTGATTTTAACACTGACTTTTGTGAGATTTAGCTGTGGCAAAAATATCAAATGTCTTTACCAAAAATAGAGATACAGAGTGAAGTTAAAACATTTTACAAAAGTACGCAAATTGGGGCCAGAGCGATGGTCCAGCAGGTAGGGAATCTGTCTTGCATGCAGTCAGCCTATGCATGCCTGGGTTCTATCCCGGCATCCCATATGGTCTCCCGAGCACCGCCAGGAGTAATTCCTGACCAAAGAGCCAGGAGTAACCCCTGAGCATCACCGGGTGTGACCCAAAAAGGGAAAAAAAAGTACGCAAATTGGGACAGATTGGAATATGAATAAGATAATGGGTATAATTTTAAAATATATTTAGAAAGCTTTATTTTACTACATATGATTATAGTTTGAATAATCAATAGCCTTCTGTAAGGTATAGTACCATTATAAGTTCAGATTATTAACGGCACCATCTCTTCATTTGCATATCCAGCACAAAGTTTAACTTTTCCAAAAGCATAGCAATAGGAGATGAATTACATCAACTCCTTATACTGCTGGAGCCTGTGGAAACTGAACAAATACTGGAGGCAGAGCTGAGACCTACTAGCTAGATGGATTCATGTTGAAAATGAAGGAAATGTTTAGGTTTCAATTTTTTTTCCAAGGTTTATAGAAGAATAGGAGAGACTGTTGGTGATATCAATAAGCTGAACACAAGTAAAAATGTCAGGTACTCATGTTTGAATTAACTGAGTTAAAATATAGGAAATGATTATTTTATGTGCCTAATTCTATGTAACATATTACATCTGAAATCAGTGATATAGAATAATTATTTATTTTGCCCATAGAACCTGTGGGTTTGAAATTCAGGAAAAGATTAGCTGGATGATTTTTTTAAATATCTCATATGTGACGTGATTGCACTCAGCATTCACGAAGTCTGCAGTCATCCCAAAGTCTCATAAGGCTTAATTTCAATGTGTCTCAGTCATATTTAAAGATAGTTGATTATTGGTCAACATCAGTAGTTGCTTTTCATGTAGGTCTCTCATGGGTCTTTCTTAGTGTTTCCACATCATTACAGATGGCTGTCCTAGAGAAAGTGATGAAGTGATTTAAGAAAACAGAAGGGAAGCATAAATCAGTCATCATTGCTTCTGCATATTCCATTAGTCATAAGGGCCAATGGCAATGCAACATGATAAAGTGAATAAATACAAGGAGATAAGGATTACTGGAGGTCACACTGGTGGTTGACTGTTACGCATTGCATTATAAATATAATTCCTAAGATATAACAGATATTCAATAAATGACAATGCTCAGTTTGTCAAACCTGACAAAAAGGTCACAGTACTCTTCAGGCTGACAGATCTTCTACAAGAAATCAACTACAAGTTCATGGATCAGTATGTTCAGCTTAACTTTTTAATCATCTTGTTATAAATATGGGGTTTCCATGATCATCTTTAGATTTCATAATTTGCTTGGTGTTTTCCAAACCTATAAAATTACTGTGAAAATAGGAACATAATTTTAGTGTTACTATTGATAAAATATGCAATTCAGAATTAGAAAGGAACTTTCAAAACAGAATTTAAGGTTTTTGGAAGCTGAAGTTTCTATGTCCTCAAAATGCACTCTTTTCAAGTACAATGCATAATAACACAAGGCCACTCAAGCTTCACTCTCAGGATTCTATTCAGAATGTATTACATGTGCAATATTAAATTATTTACATCTATATAACTGAATTGAATATCTTATCCTTCTGTGAACACCAGGTTAATTTCACATGACTCAGAGTCTAAACTCTGTCATGTGCAGCCAAACTTGAGTTATCTCTCTTAGCATTTACTCATTACGATAAAATAAAAATACCATTGGTCCTTATAAATTTAAGGTTTTGTAAAGGAGAAGAACTAGATTTGGGAAAGTTCTTAATTATAATATGGGTAAATAATATTATTGCCACTCCAGTTGTGACACTACCAACCACCATAATATAGGATGGTGGAGTTTCTAAAATGAAAGACACTATAGTTGGATTAAAGTCTAATATATTCTACTTTGTTGTTTCTTATGAATAATTTTCATTTGTTTTTATTTAATTGATTTATACTCTTTTTGATTTTACTGCATCAATAATCATTAAGCATTAAGATTAGCAGCTTTTCCCAAGAAGGAAGTCAAAAAATAAGTAGGAAATAATTAGCTTTTCTGAGGCCCAAGGCTTTAATTAACTTTACTGTCATATAACTAAATGAAATTCACAGTATCATCATGAAAATGCAGATTACATGATATTAGAACCAGCATGTCTAAGAAAGGAAGGTGCAACTTTAAGATTAATATCTAAATTCAAACTGCATATATTATATTTATTACTTATGAAACAAAGCAGTCAGAGCACTAAGAAAATGTTTATGGTTTATACTTTGCTATCCTAATTCTAACCTCATACGAATGTCAGTGGACTTGAGTTCATTCAGCTTTTATGGTACCTATGTCTCCATTTTGAGATAATTGTCCTGAGGAGGATCTTATTTTCAGAAAACATTAATCTAATTTTACCTAAGATTTGATTGGAATGGCAAATCCATTATACATGTTTCCAAAAGAGAGAGAGATTTATAATGATCTATCTCATGGGTGGATATTAATGATACCCAACATGCTAGCAATAAAGGTCCAGAGGCAACATAACTAAAAGAGGGGTGGGTTAGAAAGTAGGGATAGTGATGTCCTTGGAAGGGGTAATGGACAATAGTGATGGAATTTATGTGCATAGAAACCATTATTAATAACATTATTAATATTAGTTATTTAAGCCACACAATTTCAATACTTTTTGAATATCACTTAAATAAATTTCAAATGAATTATAGAAAAGTCATAATTCCTATTTGACATATTTTATGGCAATTGTCAAGTAACGGTTTGGATTTATAAAAGTAAGGCACCTGGGGAAGCATGGGAAGCCAGAAGAAATTAAGGCAACAGGATAGAGTAACTTCCTATTGCTTTGTGAAATTAACAGATAGGTAGTGTCTCAACTTCTTGAGGTGGTGCAGGTGTGGCTGCAGTGCCTGGCTGCATCAGCAGGTGGCAGACAGGAGACAGGCATGTCCACACCCAGAGCTCTGTCTCATGGGCCCTAAATCGTTGATGGTTTGACATAAAAAAGACTGGACCCCTGGGATGAACCCAGAGCCATGGCAGTGCCTGGCAAGTTACCAGTAGTGTATTCAATATGCCCAAAACAGTAACAATAATGAACCTCATTCCCAATGAATGGAGACATTACTGGTGCCTGCTCAAGAAAATTGATGAATGGGAAGACAAGTGACAAGTAACAAGTAGTCTCAAACCTTATATGATGTGAAATATATCATCTGAGACATACAGCAGATACTTTGTTTTGGCAGCCGATAAATCCTTCTAAAACAAAAACAATTCCCTAAAAATGGGAAAAGTCATGCAAGGGCTTGGCAAAGTACATTTGTTCATAAACTTCATTTAGGATTTTCCTATGTATTTCTGCAGAATAGCGAGTGTCCTCACTCAGTTTTCATTTTTAGTAATCTTAGTCAGACTAAGATACTAAGAGCTCAATGTGCTTAAACACTCTGGAGTTTTTGTATCTAAAGGGATTACAGCTTTAGGTATATGTGAGCGATAATTTTGAACAGGAATTTCGGCTGGGGAAGCCATGCAATGAACTTTGAAATTCAGTTTACAAATATTCCACCAAAATTTAAGAACAATGCGACCAACTAAATCGTACTATCATACTGCCATAGTCTGGTCTTCTTCCATATTTCACTCCACTGCATGATTTGGTCATTGGAATGCAGTGGTTTTCATAAAACCTGTTAACCTGTTTCATATTCACCTATGAGTATTTTTATTGAATAAATGTGCAATAGAACATTACAAAGCTGTCCATGATTGGGTTTCAGTCATATAGTGTTCCAACACCCATTCCTCCACGAGGGCACATTTCCCATCACCAATGCGCCCTGTTTCCCTCCCAACGCACCCCCACCAAGCTTCTTCTACAGGCAACAGTTTTCTTCTTTGTTTCTCACTTTCTCTCTCTTTCTCTCTTTTTTGCAAAACAAGGCATTGACAGGTTATCATGTATATTCCTTCACCTACTTTCCATAATCAGTTCTAGTTGAGTGTTACTATTCCCAACTATTATTGTCACTGGTCCCTTCTCTATTTTACTCACACTCCACTCCCTAAACCTTTGTGATAGATTCCAACCTGGTCAAGTCCTCCTGTCTCGTTTTGTCTGGCCTTGGATAGACGTTTCATACTATTTTTTATATTCCACCAATGACTGCAGTCATACTATATCTTTCTTTTTCTGTCTAATTTCACTCAGTATGATATCCTCAAGGTTCATTAATTTTAGGCACATTTCATGGCATCATTTTTTAACAGCATCATAGAATTCCATTATGTAGATATACCACAATTTCTTTATCTAGTCATCTATTCTCATCCATTCAGGTTGTTTTCATATTCCAGATATTATTCACATGCTTTGTAACCTAGGAAGTTGGTTCTACAATTAATAATCTCTATAATTTAGAAAATATACTAAACCTCTATGAATGTTCTCTATTTTAATGTAGGTTAGCTTTTAATAAGTGTCTTAAACCAAAAAATTAAAAATTGCCTTATAGGGACACTTTGAATGTAAACTTTGACTATAGTAATCATGACAATAATGATAAATGTATATATTTATATAAATATATTTTATATAGTTATAGACTTATATATGCACATTCAGATAGTTATTTATTTTAATTAAAATTATATTTATGGGACCATGTGGAATGTGGAGATCGAACTCAGGTCGTCTGTGTGTAAGGCAAATGCCCTCACAACGTGCTATTGATCTGGCAATTTTATTTTGAACCAAATAATGGAAGATTAGAAAAATAAAGCAGATGTTTGACCACAGTTAATTGAGAGAGAGAGAGGCTCAAAGGTCTGGAATATGTGCTTTATAAGTGGGAGCCCTGTATTTGATCCCTGGCACTTGCTTAGTCCTCTGGGCACTGCCAGGAATGGCCATGAGCACTGTGCTTGGAGAAGACACCCCGCCCCAGCCCCAGTAAAGTCCAAAAAAGGTAAGGCCAAAAATTGAAAAATTAAGAGTGAGAAGGGGCGAAGCCTTCTAAGAGAGATAGAGAAGTAAAGAACAGCTGAGAAGGGAGGAACAAATGAATTCAAATTTTGAAGGAGTCGGGAGGGCTGGTATGTCTAGTGACTATCCCTTCACTGTGTGGCTGTATAGAGTGATGACTGGGGGTCACACACACTAGTTCATGGTGCTCAAGCGTTTGGTTGCAGTGCTCATGAGAGATCACACACTCAGTCGTGATGCCGCCTGTGACTCTATCAACAGGCCAGGAAGAAGTGGTGCAGATTTGTGTAGGAAAATATTTAATTTTGGTGCAGATGGTTGAGGGACCTCTTAGGGAGTTGGAATGTTAAAGGTTGAAGAAGTCAGAAAATGTTGAATGGCAGGTAAAGCATGGAAGAAGTAAACCGAAGGTTTGCTTGGTAGCATTGAGCTTTGGTTAGAACTAGAGATGATAGAAAGAAGAGAGCCATCTGCCAAGTCATACCATCTGTACATATTTCCCAGTCCCCTCAGCCAGACTGTTGCCAATCTCTGAGATTAAAAAAAATATTTATTAATTTACTGAAGTAAAATAAATTTGTAAGTGAGGTTTGGTTTCGCATGGAGGTCACAAGAGAATGAAAACTGTATAAAGAAGTTGATGATACTGGTAGGAAGCCCAGTGAAGTAATGAACCCTGGCCTCTATTCTGTGTAGAGAGAGAAAGGTGGAAGGGCAGAGGACAAAGAAGTGAATATGAAAACAGGCAAGTGGGATAAACTAAGTAAGGTAAAGGAGAAAAAGCGAATATTTAAGTCATGAGTACAATATTGTGCTGGTGTTGGTATGTTTTGTTCACGAAACCCTGTCATTAACAATATTTCAAATCATGGTAGTCTCAAAAAAAAAGTAGTATTGGGGCCAGAGCAATAGCACAGGGGGTAGGGCGTTTGCCTTGCATGCAGCTGACCAGGATTTGATCCCGGCATCCCATATGGACCCCTGAGCACTGCCAAGAGTAATTCCTGAGCAAAGAGCCAGGAGTAACCATTGAGCTTTGCTGGGTGTGACCCAAAAAGCAAAAAAAAAATGTAATATTAAGCTTGCATAGATAGTGAAGCATAGCTTGCATAGATAGTATGCCTAATCCAGAGACTCAGAGACACGGGGAAGAGCTGCACTGGCTCTCCCTGTGCCCAGGAAATTATGAGGCACCCAGGAGGGGTAGGTGAGTTCTAGCCCTGGTCCACCATCCCAGCAGAGCCTCACAAGAAGCCAGAAAACCCCCCCACACCATGAGGACCACAATTTTCAACATCCGGACTCCATATCTCATCAGAGCTCCTCCCAGCAGAAGAGCTGATCACAGCCCTGCTGGTCAGAATCCCATCCTACAGCAGTCTATTTCAAGTCCAGTTATGCCTGATCCAGAGACTCAGAGACACGGGGAAGAGCTGCTGCCAACTCTCCCTGTGCCCAATTGATCATGAGGCGCCCAGGAGGGTAGGCGGGTTCTAGCCCTGGCCCACCATCCCAGCAGAGCCTCACAAGAAGCCAGAGGAACCCCCACACCATGAGGGCCTACGTTTTCGACATCCAGACTCCAAAGCTCCTCAGAGCTCCACCCAGCAGAAAAGTTGATCTTTCCCCATCTAATCAATACATACATGAGATGAGAGGCAACTACAAGAGTATCAGTCCCACACGGCAGAGCCTGGCAAGCTACCTGTGTCGTATTTGAAATACCAAAAATCAGCAACAATTACAGACCTCATCCCCATGACCTGAAGGAAAGGTTTGAGACTCTTCATGTTCCTGGAGCCAGCAGATGCCCTTGGGCTACACAAACATGTGACAGGACGTATGGAGAAGTTACTGGTGCCCGCTCAAGCATATCCATGAACAACAGGAAGACAAGTGATACAAGTGAAGTGATATTGATTTACCATTGATCTACAATACTATAAAATTTTTTGTATTAATAGTTTCACACCTCTAAGTCTATGCATACATTTGTATAGACTTATTGTCTATGTATACAACTTAGATGTATTGTCTATATATACAACTTAGCAAGGTTATATATTCATGAATATTTCCATAAATAGATTGGAAGTATAGGCATAGACTTCAGGTGTTGCATGCTTCACAAGATCAGGTATATTTATATTGATATTGACTTAACAATTTCTTCATTTTTATTCATACCTCTGCTTTTTGCATTGATATTTCATTATAGTTCATTACACTAAAGAGAAATATAATAGCTATTTTTATTGCCGGAAAATAATCCAATTGTTCCAATTGTACAGTGGGGCACATACACATTTATATGTATATAACAATATAATTAGTTGCATAAATATTCTGCCAAAGAGCATTAATATTATCTCTATACTTCACAAAGTATTTTCCTTTGAGAATGTAGATTTTGATAATCTCACCAAACATGGCTCCCATCTATACCTAAAAAATTCTTTCCCTAGCAATGTTTCTTATAACATGCTATAATTCTTTTTCCTCCTCATGTCTCAACCACATCCCACCCCAATACACAAGTATCCCTAATCAGTAAACACCAAAGAAACACTTTTTTTCCTTATTTTAGTTTTATTGTAGTACTTGCTATAGCCAATGGACAGAAGCAGACATTTAGAATAATCTAAAGATCTTCTGTCATTATTCAAATCTTAAAGGTTGTTTGTTTTACAGTTACATAAGCTATGTATGATATGAACTGTGAAAATTAGAATTGCCATGATTAATATTCAGTTTTTTATCAAAAACCTAAAAGTTGATTATTATTCATAAAAGGGAAGGCTTTTTTGCTGACATAAATAAATGAAAAATTAAATTAATATTTTCATCGAATAAAAAATTCATGCCCTTTTTATAAGTTAAGAAATTGTATGTCTTCTTTATTCTAGGTAATGTAAAATAGAAATGGAAATTTATTCTGAAGTATAGCTATAGAGGGATCTTTTTATTATTACTTCTTAATTTTTTTAGGAATGTGGTTGCCAGAATTCACCAGCTCATTTCTTACTTTCTAAAGAGAACAGTATGCTGAATTACCGGCAATTTCTTGTGTCTCTTGGTTTTGAAGTATTTCATTAGCTTTCCTCAGTTACATAGAATTTTTTTTCTGACTTCAAACGTAAATGCTGTTCACTATAAATAAAAATTGTGTTTTCTTGCTAGGAATTGTACTATAATAGAAGGCAGATGTTCATCCTCCCTTCTACAATAATTTTTCATATACGTGAAAGCTTTTTACAGCCATGTGAAACAAACAAGCTCTGTTCATCTTTCTTATACATTCAACTTTCCACTCTAGTGATTTTCATACTTTTTTCCTGAATTATCTTGCTTCTTCATAAATCTAGTAGATAAGAATCTAGCCTGTTCACTGAAATCTAATAAAATTATTAATAATATTGAAAACCAATTTCTTACGTGGTAAATCAATGGCAGTAACCAGCAGCATAGTTAAATATTATAGCAACACTCTGTCTTAACTACTTTCTTTTCCCAGAGTGTTTTTTTATGGGAATATTTTTTAAATTTTTTTATTATTCTCCTGGAATGTTTTATACCAGGGAAAAACATTTAAAAACACATTCTATTAATCCTAACAATTTTTAAGGCCATACATATATATGTGCATGTATGTTTATGTTCACGATCACGATCACGATCTTCCCGTTAATCATCTATTTTCTAGAGCGGGAACCAGTAATATCTCTATATGTCCTGTCTCATGCCAGTAGAGCAAAGGGCATCGGCTTGCTACAGGAACATAAAGAGCCTCAAACCATTATATTAGGTCATGGAAATGACCTAATATAATTGTTACTGGCATCTGGCATGTCAAATACAACACGAGCAGCTTGCTGGGCTTGCCGTCTTGGGAGGCATATTCTTTAAACACCTCCAAATGTTTATGTTAGTATACAGTATATATGGGTACATATATGTGCATTTATATTTGTTCCCCTATAAGTTTCATCAGTAAATGCTTGAGATGACAGCCTTCTATTGATTGTATACCATCTACACAGCAGAGCCTGGCAAGCTACCTGTGTTTTATTAGTTATGCCAAAAACTAATAACAATTATGGACCTCAATTCCATGACCTGAAGAATGGTTTGAGGCTCTTGCTGTCCCTGGAGCAAGCAGATGTGCTTGGGTTACACTTGCTTGCAACAGGATTTAGGGAGATGTTACTGGTGCCTGCTTGAGCAAATCGATGAACTACGGGAAGACAGTGATACAGTGATACATACATGTATATGTATATGCATATTCATTTACATATGTATATGCATATGTATGTGTATATGTGTATATGTGTGTATGTGTGTATAAGTGTATATATACATATGTCTGTATATATAAAATGTGGTTTTTAAATTTTTAGAGGTAAAAAAAGTTTTTATATGTTTTCCTTGGCATAAAACTATATATATATATAGTTTTATAGTTTTATGTATAAATATATATATATATTTGTGTATATATATGTATATATCAGTCTCCAGTCTAGAAACACTGAAGAAACAGATAGGCAAAGTATATTATGATAAATGCCAATGGTAGGTGAGAGAACACACCTGAGGTCTCCAATTTTCTCTTTTCATCTACACACAAACATAAATAAGCTCCAATCATATATACACATATTTATGTGTCTCTATACAATCATTTTAAAAAATTGAATTAATATGCAATTTTAACCAAGACTATAAAATATTTCTATAAATGTTCTTTCCAATTGAATGTTAAAAAATATGGTAAAAGCAATTAAATGTGTGATTAGTTTTTACTCTTGGCACTGAGGAGGATTTGGCAGAAATTGATAGTGGTTGCTGAAAATAAATTTATATTTTCCTGCATATATTTTCCTGTATGTTAAAATGTACCATGAATGGAATATTTTGACCTCTTTATGCTATAACTTATAAAATTTGCATAAAAGACAAATCTGCAGAGATAAAAAATATATTGGTGTTTTTCCAGAACTGGGACTGCACACAGAAATTATAAATAAGTAGGATAGTTTATTGTTTGATCAAAATATTAAAGATTATAATGGTTATGCACATGCAAAAAACAAATTATCCACTAATTTTATGCTTAATCCATACTAAATTTTTAACTGTTTTGAGGAACTCAAGAGATAATACATGCAGTAAACCTTACATGTAACTGACCTGGGCTTGATTCCTGAAACATGTTATGAGGAATGATCCTTGAACACAGAGCAAGGCATAAACTCTGAACACAACTGGATGTGATCTTAAACAATAGCAAATAAAATGCATTTTAATTAATTTTCTAGAATTAAATTAAGGAAAATTCATGATCTGAAAACGTGTAAACTAAATGTTAAAAATTTCTTTTTTTTTTTTTTTCTTTTTGGGTCCACCAGCGATGCTTAGGGGTATGTCCTGGCTCTGCACTCAGGAACTACTCCTGGTGGTGCCTGGGGACCATATGGGATTCCAGGGATCAAACCCAGGTCAGCTACGTGCAAGGCAAACACCCTACCGCTGGACTATCACTCCGGCCCCTTAGTGTTAAAAATTTCTTAAAGTGATCTACTTGATAGTCACTAAGTATGTTTTACTCTAGTGTCTTTAGTCATAGACACTGTGTAAGTAGTGTCCTACTTATATAAGCATTTAAATTAATCTTTAATTTTTAACATAAGCATTTTAAATATTCTTCACCAAATATAAAATAGGTAGAAAAGGCTGAAAAATAAGAGCAAAATGGAGAAAAATAATAAAGTAAAGAAAAATGATAAAAATCAATATTTGCCATTTGTTTTTCCAATTTTCCTGTCATTTGTCTATAGAAAGACAATTATTCACTTTAAAAACAAATAAGCAAGATACTTTATTGATATATACTTTTCTTTTATAGTGTATTATATTTTGCAGTTTATTCATCATTCTTTTTTACTTCAAATGTCAATAGAACAGAAAATATTCTTATCCATTCATTAGCTATTCTACTTGTATCATTTAACTACTGACACATAATTACAAGCTAATTTATTTGATCGTTTTCTTTATAATTTGAAATAAACATTTTATTTATGCCATTGAGTAATGTTTTATAAACTATTAGTATTTATTCTTTACTTTTAAACTTCTGATTTATCTATTTATCTTTCTTTCTTTCTTTTTGTTCTTTCTATCTTTCTTTCTTTCTTTCCTTTCTTTCTTTCTTTCTTTCTTTCTCTTTCTTTCTTTCTTTCTTTCTTTCTTTCTTCTCTCTTACTTTTTTCTTTTTTATCTTGTTGCTTTCAGTAGTCCATCTTCATCATTAGTTTTCTTCATTCAGAGTATATGTCTAAGAGTTTTTTTTTTTTTCAGGAAAAATCAGATAGATTATACATTTTCTTCTTGAATCTAGTTTCATTGAAACCTTTTGTGACTCTTCAATCTGATTCTGGCACTTTTCAACTCTGAGAAATTCTTTGATTAGAGGTTCTTTATCATATTAAATTATGCTAAAATAATATGAATTACCAAAAAAAAACCCTTGCTCCAGATCCTGCTTATTTTGTTATTATGGATTTATTGTACTCATAAGCAGCAGTTTAACATTGACCTAGAGATTAGGTGTATAATTTCCATAATTTACTTATAGCTGTTCAATCACTCCTAACTCCCCAGCTTCCTTTAAACAAGTGACTTACTTGAATGTTACTTACCAAACAAATATGACAAATAGTAACTTAAGAGAACTTTTTTGCTATTTTACAGTATAGATGCTCATCAGTGATTTTTATTTGTCTAAACTCAGGACATCAATCATTTTGAAGACTGTCTGTTTTCTACCTTTTCTAGTCAAAACCCATAGTCCTCATTTCCTACTCTTATTTTATCTACAAAATGAGCATAGTATCTTTATTACAGTGTCTTAACTGATATTTGCTCTCTTGGCACCTTTTGTTCATGCTTACTGACTATTTTTGATTACACTGGTGTATCTGATTGCTTGCCCTATTATACTGACTATTGTGATTACACTGGTATATTGACTGCCTGCCTTATTTTAAGGTCAACTGCTAAGTTACCCTCGATAATTCCATCCTTAATATTTATTTCTATTTCCCTTTATTAGGAAATAGGATGTGAATCTTTGGAATATCGCCCTACCTATGACAATGAATAATCAGCAAAATTAATCTAATTATACCTTTGCTAGTACTGTTAAGGGAAAGTCATTAATCTTCAATTTTATACAGACAAAGGAAAACTTATATCCCAGTATTTGCTAATATCCTTTTGGTAGTAAAAGAGGTCATAATGTTATTGAAGATGCTATAATGGGATTCAAAAGATAGAGAAGTATACAAAAACAATTTGTTAGGTAATATCTCACCAAGCCACTAGATTAAGCTGTATCTGAAGTTCATCTTAACTCTAGTGTTTCCAATTACTTTAAATAACAGTTTATCCTGTGCAAATAAGGCAGCTTGAGCCAGGTTTTTATGATATGTGGGCAACGTTATTCTATGTAATACACTTTCTATTTTTTTAGTTCTTATTTTTATGACTACTAAGATATTTTGGTTCTCATATTTTTCTCATTATTGCTTATTGTCATAGAAGAGACTGTCCTACATAATTATTCTAAATTCTAAATGACTTATTTCTTTGAATTTAGGCATAGACACGTATAAACCTTGAATAATAAGCCTACCTCTTTTTTCTAAGTATTTACTAAAACATAAGAAATCAATAATTTTTTAACATTAGAATTAGTTTTATAATTACATGTCTTGACATCCAGTTGGAAAAGCTAATATGTTGAATGGTGGGTAAGATAGTCAGAAGATGTAGAAGTTTGTGGATGAACTGGTGCTTTTGACAATAAGCCATTACTCTCAAAGTATCCACCATTACTGGATATTTATTGTTAAATAAGTCCAATTAATTAGGATTTGATTAAGTTGTTATGATATGTAAGAATAGTAGATACCCAATATCAACTCTTCACCTTATAACATCACACTCTGTAGATGTATGGAAAGCTTGGAGGCTTTCCAAACAGAAGTCTAAGGCAATCCAGGAATTCTCTGGTTAAGGAGTTAAAAGCTAGGGCCTGACTATGTGGAACTTCTTAGGACCTGTGATACGAGGCACTACCAGGTTGAACCCTGGATTGTAATCAGCTCTTCAGGCTACACCTGTCCAGGATTACTGGGAGAGATACTTTATCAGGACTCTTACCATGGTCATCCACACGCAAGGAATACACCCTGACCACAATCCAACCTTATTTCCCAGTCAGACATTAATTTTTGCCTAACCGGATTTTGAATTACAGATATTTACATGATGTTTCAGTTATTTGTATTTACAAACTTTTAATGAATTACTGTCCCATGATACAACAGACAAGTTCATCATTAGAAAAAAGAAAACAAATGCTAAATTTTATTTATCAGTCTCATCCCCCAGCTCAAATTAACAAAGGAAAGAATATTTCCTTAATAATTTTTAAATTTTGTTGAGCTTCTCTCTCGATTCAGATCTCTCTCCTTTTAGCGATTCAGACAGACTGAGCAGCAGACTCCCTACTTCCTGTCTTGTTCCGATTTCTCTTATAAACTGAAGCAGAACACTAGACTAGAAGCTATTTTCCCTGTGAATAGCCAATCATGCCCTTCTGACTCTTGGTCACCTCTTTGATTTCTCAGACACATATTTCATTTCAGCACTCCTTCATATTCCATAAACCTGACCTAACTGTATTTAGGATTTCCTCTGCTTTCCAAAAGGGCAAGAGAGAAATCTTTCAAAATTACTCTGTGGATGGTGTTTCACCTTTGAAGATGTCATGGGTGGTGGTTGAGAGGCACTGGTGGAGGGCAGGGTGCTGGAACACTGTGTGACCGAAACCCCCAAGTGTGAACAACGTTGTAATTGTATATCTCACTGTGGTATAATAAAATGTTAAAAAATGTAAGCCAATAAAATTGCTACTTGTTATAAACTAAAAAAATTACTTTGTTGAGTTCAGAAGCACCAATATTTCACAGGCAAATTCCCTTTCTCCTTTTTAACTTTGAAAATAAGTCACATTTCTTAGGAACTTTCAATAGTTAGAGCTACTAGGGGACATGTTGTCAAAGTGGTAAAACCAGGGGATTTATGTTAACCTCAGAGTTTTATTAAAAAATGTTAAATCCCCGAATATGAATTTCTCCACTGGGGTTCATGGGTGACTCCAAAGAAATGTACATGTTGAGTGAAATTAGAAGGAAAGAGAGAGATATAGAATTACTGCATTTATTTGCATGACATACATATATATAAATATACATATTATGACACCAAAATCCAGTGTCAGGCGAAACGTGGATCAGGAGATCTTACCAAAAGTGGAAATTACCGCAAACATGTGGGAATCAGAGTTTAGATAAAACAGAGAAGGGAACATGTGTGAATAAATGTTGAAAGGGTTAATACCAACCTAGAACTGAGCATTAAATACAGGCCAGAAATGCACATGATGGCCTCTAAGAGTATGTAGTGCAACCACAATACCCAACCACAATGTGTAAGAGAAGGAAAAGAGAGAGAGGGAAAGAGAAAGATAAAGAACCTGCCATTTAGGTAGGCTATGGGAGGGGGAGGGAATTGGGGACATTGGTGGTGGGAAATGGGCACTGATGGAGGGCGGAGTGCTGTATGACCGAAACCTCTAAACATGAACAATGTTGTAATTGTATATCTCACGGTGGTATAATAAAATATTTTAAAAAACAAAGAAATGTACATAGAGTATTATGCATTGAGTACCCATTAAAACTAAATGTAAAATGAAATGTTCCTGGAAAAACAACCCTGAAAGAATCACTGTTTAAGGGTGCTAATAATTGTCGAGGGTACTAATGCCAACCTAGAACTGAGCATTAAATAGAGGCAAAAGGATACACATGACAACCTTTTAATATATGTTCTGTAATCCATAGTCTGGAAGGAAAGGAAAAGAGAAAGAGAGAGCAAGGGAAAGAAATAAAGAACCTGCCATGGAGGTGGGCTGGGGAAGGGGGAGGGAACCGGGGACATTGGTGGTGGGATTTGGGCACTGGTGGAGGGACGGGTGCTGGAACACTGTATGACCAAAACCCAAACATGAGCTTTTTAATTGTATATCTTTTTATTTGTATATCTCACGGTGGTATAATAAAATACTTAAAAAAATTAAAAAAAGAATCACTGCTTATATATGTGCCCTCTGTCATACTGGCTGATCTGGGTTGTACCCCCAGTATTATATGCACCCCTGGAGACCTGCCAGGAGAGATTCTTAAGTGCAAAGTCAGGAACAGGCCATAAACCCTGCTAGGTATGGTCCAATCTAGAAAAATTATAGATGGTAGATATAAAAGTGACAACGTAAATAATTAGTTTGAGTTTAGTAAACAGATGATTCAATAAAATTGTAGAGATCAAATAAAAAAACAATATTCAACTCTATGCTAATTACAAAGAACACACGACATATAAAAGCACCAATAGGTAAAAATTAACTGTATGGAAATAATAATACCATGCAAATATTAAAAATGCATGCAGTATGATGATTTATGAAGTTAAATTTGCATTGATATTGTATAGTCTATTTTCATTTCTATAATTAATATAATTGTCTCTTTTACAATGTCTATTTTTCTGATTTGATAACACACTTAAAATTAAATATATATTAATATTAATTGAATTTGTATTATATATATATATATATAGTTTTAGTTGTTACAATCTGTTCCTTTAAGATCTTTTCCAAGTCATGCTTTTTATGTTTATTCAGTGTTGTTCAATGTGTGAAATTAATAAATATCAGTACTCTTCACTGTAAAATGGAAATGAAACCTTTTCTTACTGAGTTGCCAGAGAATTAAATAAGTTAGTGAAAATTCAAAATGTTTGGCATATACTATTGTAAATAAACTATTAACTATTAGTTGTTCTTTTTTCACCACTAATACTGGAAAACTTTCATGAGTACTTATTTGTCAAAAACATAAAATGACATTCTTTATTACTCCCAAGAGTTTTAAAAATTATTAGCAGAAGTTGTAAGATGGATGAAATAAAAGGTAGTTCTGCTTCTTCTCACATAACTTTCAGCATATGCATTTTCTGTGCTCTACTTACTGAAAAAGCACATTGGAAAAATTACTACTCAAAAACCTTTTATATTAAGCATTCAAGAACAAAATTACTGAGTGGGAAGCCTGTTATTATCTCTACTAAGAAAGCCACTTGAAATTTCTCTAACTGAAATTTTATTTCCCAGTGTCAGCTTCAAAAATGTAGATGAAGAATTTTCATTTATTGGCAATATAACCCAATTAAGATATAACACTAATAATTAAGAAAAATTGTCTTAATTCCCTGAATTACAAAGAACTCCCTGAGATGTGTCATTTCATTTCCACTATATAATAATATAGAGGAAAATGAATGCTTTTAAACTTTCTGTGCTCTGCTGAAATAATAAGCACTTAAAAATGGGAGCAATCTGGAAAGCCAGGGAGCACTCAAAAAGCAACATTTTTGGGTAACATAACAGAGATTTCCATGTTTAATCTATTTTACTTTCCTTCAGAATTGAAAAGAAAAGTAAGAATTTAAGGTTGTAGAAATCTTTTATCATAACTCTTATGAACAGGACAATTTCATTCTCCAAGTAAATGTCACAATTTTGTATGTTTCCATACAAATCAAAATATAAAAGTATGTGCCATCACAGAAAGAGAAATGATCATCTTGCACTTCATTTCTAATATTACCAATATAAAATGATCAGAAACTCACCATTTAGCAATAAAGTACACAGAGGATGCTTCATGCTTTTTATTTCATTTACTAGTTTTCTTTAATTAGCCTAAAATTAGATGAATAAACATTGCATAGTAAAATAGATAAAGATGAAGTAACCCTGGATCAGAAAGGGAGGGGATAAAAAGGAGAAACAGGGCAGAATTGAAAGACAGTGAAATTATACTTGATAATAGTTCTGTCCCATATACTATATTCCTAATAGTGGTTATCTGGTGACATTCACTAATTTTAACAAATATGAATCTCTGTGACAGAGTGTTGGCAGGAGAAAAGGTTTTACCTATACAGGGGAAGGACGAATTTAAAAACCAAACATTCTGTTCAATTTTGATTATAATTAAAAGTTCTTTTTACAACATAGTCTATTTCATGGCAAAAGAATTAAAATTTCAAAAGGAAGTAAAATAAGTAATATTACAATAATCACCCGACACTGTGATCTTGGGGAAACAAACTGCAGAGAAAATTAGCTATCTGGACACTCTAATAAGGAGAGAGTGTATATTGTTAATTCCAGAGAATCCTATATGGTAGATTGAGAGCAACTCTCACAAAAAAAAAAAAAAACAGCAATATAGATCAAATTCTTCCACCATGGGAAAAAAATGTTAACCTTGTAAAATCACTGAAGGTAGATAACCCAATATCGCACCCATATTAAGTGTCAGAGGAGGCATCTCAAAACTGCAACTGATCTTGCTCTTTTGAATTTGTGCCAGTCTCTGTGGTGTAAAATGATATCTCATTGTTGTTTTGATTTGCAGCTCTCTGATGATTAGTGATGATGAGCATTTCTCATATGTTTTTTTGGCCATTCAAATTTCTTCCTTGCTGAAGTTTCTGTTCATTTCTTCTCCCCATTTTTTGGATGGAGTTGTTTGTTTTCTTCTTGTAAAGTTCTACCAGTGCCTGATATATCCTGGATATTAACCCCTTATCAGATGGGTATTGGGTGAATATTCTTTCCCATTCTGTGGACTGCCTTTGTATCTTAGTCACTGTTTCTTTTGAGGTGCAGAAGCTTTTTAGTTTCATGTAGTCCCATATGTTTATCTTTTCTTCTAGTTGCTTTGTTAGTGATGTTTCACCTTTGAAGATGCCTTTAGCTTCAATGTTGTGGAGGGTTTTCCCTATATTTTCTTCAATGTGCTTTATGGATTCAAGTCTGATATTGAGATCTTTAATCTGTTATGATCTGATTTTTGTGCATGGTGTTAGACACAGGTCCAAATTCATTTTTTTACATGTTGCTGCCCAGTTTTCCCAACACCACTTGTTGAAGAGGCTTTCCTTACTCCATTTTAGACCCGTTGCACCTTTATCAAAGATGAAATGATCATGTGTTTGAGGTTGGGTGTCAGGAGGATACTCAATTCTATTCCATTGGGCCACGGGTCTGTTTTTATTCCAATACCATGCTGTTTTAATTACTACTGCCTTGTAGTACAGTTTGAAGTTGGGAAAGGTAATACCTCCCATCTTCTTTTTTCCAAGGATTGCTTTAGCTATTTGGGGGTCTATTGTTCCATACAAATTTCAGGAGTGTTTGGTCAATTTCTTTGAAGAATATCATGGGTATCCTTATAGGGACTGCATTGAATCTGTACAGAGCTCTAGGGAGTATTACCATTTTGACAATGTTGATTCTCCCCATACATGAGCAGGGAATATGTTTCCATTTCCTTGTGCCCTCTTTTATCTCTTGGAGCAGTGTCTTGTAGTTTTCTTTGTACAGGTCCTTTACACACTTGGTTAAGTTGATTCCCAGGTATTTGATTTTCTGTGGCACAATTGTGAATGGAACTGTTTCCTTAATATCCCTTTCTTCTCTTTCGTTATTTGTATATAGGAAAGCCACCGACTTTTGGGTGTTGATTTTGTATCCTGCCACTCTACTATATGTGTCTATTGTTTCTAGGAGTTTTTTTTGGTAGAGAGTTTAGGGTTCTCTAGGTATAATATCATGTCATCTGCGAATAATGAAAGATTGACTTCTTCCTTTTCCTATCCGGATGCCCTTGATTTCCTTTTCTTCTCTGATTGCTATGGCAAGTACTTCCAGTACTATTTTTTGAATAAAAGAGGTGAGAGTGGGCAACCTTGTCTTGTCCCTGATCTCAGCGGAAAGGCTTTCAATTTTTAGCATTTAGAATGATGCTCGCTGTGGGCTTTTGGTAGATGGCTGTAACTATCTTGAGGAAAGTCTCTTCAATTCCCATTTTCTGGAGGGTTTTAATCATGAATGGGTGCTGGATCTTGTCAAATGCTTTCTCTGCCTCTATTGATAGGATCAAATGGTTTTTATTTTTTCTTTTATTGATATGATGTATTATGTTGATTGACTTGCGAATGTTGAACCATCCTTGCATTCCCGGGATGAATCCTCCTTGGTCATGATGTATAATCTTCTTGATGAGTCTTTTGGGTTCTGTTTGCTAGTATTTTGTTGAAGATCTTAGCATCCGTGTTCATCAGGAATATTGGTCTGTAGTTTTCTTTCTTTGTGTTTCTCTCCCTGCTTTGGGTATCAGGGTGGTATGTGCCTAGTAGAAGCTGTTTGGGAATGCTTCTGTATCTTCTATTTCCTGGAAGAGCTTGAAAAGGACTGGCAGTAGGTCCTTCTTAAAGGTTTGGTAGAGTTCATAAGTGAATCTGTCTGGACCTGGGCTTTTGTGTTTGGGCAGACTTTTAATTACTGTTTCAATTTCCTCGATGGTGGTAGGCTTATTCAGGTATTGGAGGTCTTCTTGTTTCAGCCTTGGGAGGTTATAGGACTTCAGCGAAAAAAAAAAAAACTGCAACTGAAATGCAGCAGCATCCTTCTACCCCACTCCCCTGATTGCTCCAGACTACTCTCAACAGTGCTCAGTTTCATCCAAGCTAGCAAAAATTACCTACTAGATATGGAAATCAAAGTCACAAAGAAATGAAAATTTATTGAGAGTAAAATTAGGAAGGAATGGTTATTGTCTAGGGATTTTCTGATTTCTCTCCCAATAGCACTAGACTGTGCCCCTGATGTCTATAATAATAATGCATCTATCTTTTAGTTGCAAGACTGGTTAGGGTACCCTGACATCCCTAGATTTTGAAAGAAGTGTTCATTTGCTCATCTGCTATGTGGCCCTGAGACATTTGTTCATCTGCTATGTGGCCCTGAGACTGTTTTATTGTAATTAAGCCCCTTTGGGTGTAAAAGGCTCTGCTAGTGGTTCAGAGCCCTTTGAAGTTGCGGATTCTTTTCTTTTTACACAGATCCTTTGTGCTCACTGGGTGAGGACGAGTGTTAGCTCTTTATTTTGTCTGGGGAAGATTTGTAAATAATATCATTGTCTGTCTGTGGAGTCATTTTCATTGGGGTCTATATTTAAAGGCAGCAGAGTGAAGGAGTTTGTCCGGTGATAAACGGTTTCCTGACAAGGGAAACCGAGGAATCTCACTGATTATTCTCAACACTACTATTGAAATGATAAATACATGTTCAAACCTCCTCCTTATAGGGAAGCAACAAAGACTTAAAAGCATAAAGACATAAATAAAGGAAATAAGACCACAAAACTACCTGTTGGAAAAGGGGAAATAGTTCAAGACTTCCAAAATTAAAAGCAAACTAAACAAACTAACCTCAGATACTGGGAGAGATGAGTAGGAATCAGTAAAGAAACATTTTTTTTTGGAAATTTTCTAACTCAACTCAGAAACTGAACAAAAGGATAGTGGGTATTCTTATGGTGAAGGGAGAGGGAAAACAGCAGGAACTGAAACGTATTAAAAGAAATAAACTTCCCTAAGGGAACAGAGCAATGATTGTACAGTGGGTGGGACACTTGCTTTGCATGCAGCAAACCCACGTTTGGTTCCTAGCATGAAATATGGTCCCCCTGAGTCCCCTGGATTGACCCCTGAGTGAACAGCCAGTAGTAAGCCCTGAGCATTACCTGAAGTAGCCTAAAATAAGCAAACAAGAAAAGAAAGAAGCGCCCCAAATTTGCAATGTGTATACAAGTCAATGAAGTCAATAGAAAGAAAATTGATGATTTAAATGTGAAAATGATATATATGTACAAATTATGAATACATATATGTATATATAATATATAATATCATTAAATAACTTGAGTAGAAATTATCATGAATATAATGCTTCTTTTGTTTCTTTTTACAAAATATCATGAAATGTACATGTAACCTTTTTTTTTTTTAGGAAAGTTTTTGTGATCAGTATATATGAGCTTAAGGTTTTCTTAATGTTTTCTTAAACTGAAGGATTATTTTTGTGTTCAGGTTTATAAAGCCCCTTGTTGAAGATTAACTTTAGACATTTTTTCAAGAATAAGCACTTCATCTTAATAGTAATCCGTAAAAATTATATATATATACTATATACATTATGAAAAGGACAGTTTTGCAGTTAACATTTTCTGACTTAAATCAAAGTCTTGTAAGAATATGTATCTGTTTTGTTGTTGTTGTCAGTGCTATTGTTTCTATCCTCCTCCCTCTGTTGTACAAAAAAAAAAAGAAAATATATTCACACGCCAAGTGCTCTTTGGAACAGATTTATTGGTATCCATTTATCATTGCATTGCAACTATGTGCTGGTAGTAGAAGACAAATGGAGCTATTCAGTCCTTTTCTGTTCTGTACCAGCTTGTCAGGGCCTCTGAGTAGAAGGAATAGTAGCGGTGACATTAAGTAGAGGGGACTCAATACAGAACGTCTATCCAGGTAGATTTAAAGTTGTAATAACTTCATAGTCATGAAATTCTCTTTGTATACTATTTTGATGAAACCTTAAATACAAATCAAATAGCAAACTATATATCCAGACAGTGTAATAGGGTGGGCACCTGAGTATATGCCCCTAGGCAGAAGTGATGGTAACAATTATAATCTACAAAAAATTCCTGTGCATGAAGAGTTTCTACCCTGAAGAAATATTTGCTTAAAATTATAATGAAATTGAAAGAAGGCTATGTTAAGATGCCCAAAATTTGTGTGAAACATTTTAATACCTAGGAAAAGGAGGTACTTTTGGGAATTAAGCTCTGATGAGTAGCATTTAATTACGGGCAGATACGGAAATTTAAATAGTATTTGTCTTTATTCATTTTGATTAGGTATCAAATTAGAGGTGGAAAAAACACTAAATTTCCTTTGGAGTTTTAATAGAGACTACACTTATGAAATGTTTATCATAAACAAATTTAATTAAAAATTAAGTTTTTTTACTTTATACCTTTAAAAATTTTTTAAATTTCCTTGAATCTTAATTATCCACTTTTATTTCCCAAATAAAACTCACATAAAATGCCATATAAATAAGAAGGTATGAGATTAACATCTTTCCACAAAAAATAATTTAAAATAAGTTAAATGGGGAACTCACATTCCCTGCTGATAGCAATGTCCACTGTTTCATATTTTCTGAAAAACATAATGTTCTTATCTAAAAAAATTAGGGATCTCTGTATAATTCTTTATTTTCTAGAATGTTAAAGTAAAGCAGTCAAGTGTGAGTTTCTATATATTTAGGATTTTATTTGATTTCAAATTAGTTATGTACTAAAGTTACAGAGATAAAAAATAGCAAATGGGAAGACTAGTTCAAAACAGTTATTCTAAAGATCATTATTATTATAAAATGAATGGCACTGGTGCACATGCTTATTGCCTTTGTTAATTTTTAACATGATTTCAGTATTACTATTGTTCATCTAGCTTTTTTCATTTCAGTTATTTCAATGGAATGTTCTCTTTTGCAATAATCTGGTTTCTAAATATTATGTATTTTTTTCATAACAAATCATTCACCTTTATAGAGTTTTGTATGCTGTGAAATGGTAATGGCAGATTAAAACTCACCATTGAATATACACAAAGAGACTTAAGTGATAAACTCTAAATATCTGCAGGGCTAGCCACAACGTGTAAAAGAAGAGGGAGAGATTTTTAGAGACAGAGAGACAGAGAGAAAAAGAGAAGAAACTGGGGCACCTGCTATTGAGGCAGCCTGGGGGTGGGTGGGAGGGGTTAGGTATATTGGTGGTCGAAATGGGGCACTGGTGGAGGGATGGGTGCTGGAATACTGTATTACCAAGAACCAATTATGAACACCTTTGTAATTATATGTCTCAAGGTGGTAATAAATTTTTTTTAAAAAATCTAATTGGACTGGGGGCTGGAATAGTACATCAGTTTGCCTTGCACTCAGCCTACCCGGTAGGACCCTCAGATCCCATATTGTTCCCAGACACCATCAGGAGTAATGCCTGAGCACAGAGCCAGGAATAACCCCTGACCGTTGTCAGGTGTGACCCAAAAGCAAAAAAAGAAAAGGTCTAATTGGACTGAAATGTAGGCATTCATTTTCTGACCTTTTTTCCATGATAGATTAGGATTATCCATTTTACCATTATTTGTCTAATGGTTTTACATGTGAATACTAGAAGTATAAACAATATCACATAAAACCCACAAGATTCCACTAGAAAATATTGACTAAATTTCAAATTAAATTATAATTTATAGATTCAGACAGATACCAGTGAATTAACAACACTTAAATGATTTCCAAGAAAAAATTTCTATAAAATTTGACCATTAATAAAGAAGTAAACACCAAGGAATTAATTTTTCATTTAAACCAGCAGTTCTGCTTCTTGGAATATATACCAAAGCTCCAAAAAACAAATTGGAGAAGAGACATTTGTACCTCTATGTTCCTTAGAGCACTATCCAGAATAACCCAAATCTAGAAACAACCCAAGAGTCCAAGAATCAAAGACTGAATAAAGAAAACAAGGAACATATAAATGGAATATTACTTGGCCATAAGAAAAAAATGAAAGTATGCAATTTTCTGCTACAGTGATGGACCTGAAGTATCATATTCAGTGAAGTTAGTAAAAGGGAGAGAAACCTATGCAGAATGAAATCTCTCATATGTGGGATATAAAGCATTGTAATGATGGACTGATAAACAACCAAAGACAGTGGAATCAGTGAGCATAAGAACAGGTCCTATTTCAGTAGGAAACATGCACTTTGCAGGGGCTGGACTATAGGACAGGAAAGGGAGGAGGAAGTGTGTTGAAAGGTAGTAAAGTGTTATGCATGAAACCATATCTGTAACAGTACTACAAACCACAGTGTAAACCATTAAAACAACCGGGACCGGAGCTATAGTCCAGCAGGTAGGGTGTTTGCCTTGCACGCTGGCCCATGCTGGCCCGGTTCAATCCCTGGAATCCCATATGGTCCCCCAAGCACCGCCAAGAGTAATTCCTGAGTGAAGAGCCAGGAGAAACCCTGAGTATCGCCAGGTTTAACCCAAAAAAGAAAAAAAACCTGGTGGGTGGGAGGCATTAGGGGTTACGGTCTAAGTGGAGGGAAAGAATACTGGTGAAGGAATTGGTGTTAAACCATTATAAACCTGAAACCCAATCAAGTCATTTCATAATGCAACTAAAAGAAAATTTAAGAACAAGCTATATGGACATTTAAGGATTAAAATATATCAATGATTTTGGTCCCACTTTTGCCTCACTTACTTATATTTATCACATAGGCTGACTAATATTTTCCTGATAAAATTTACATAGAGAATATCTTGCTACCATTGAAAATAGATCTGTAATATCTGATACTATTAATCAGCTTCTTAAAGTATTTCTTAACATTTGTAAAGAAAGCTTTCTGCTTTGTTTTGGTTTTGAAAGTCTCAATATTTTTATTGTAGATAATGCAAAACACCACACCTCCCTCACCCCAAAAATGTGTCATTAGATCATGTTATGAATAAATTAAAAAACAAAAATTTATTTTGGTAAAGACTGTTAATCTGTTTTTAAATAAACCAAGCACTCTCTCAAAAAAATTGTATTAATCTTCTACCATATTCTAAATTCTCCTCTAGGACTAGGTTTATAACTACATGCATAAAAGACAAAAGATCTAGCTTTGGAGTTTATGTTCTAAGGTGTGTAATGTATTATATATGTGCATGCATAAATTAGTTCCATAGAATAGATTAGCTGGAAAATCATAATAGCAATAAACTTATATGTTTCTTATAATATCTGATGTATTATAGTATGACACTATACTATAAGTTAATGACCCATTCAGCTAGTCAAGTAATTTTTTGTGGAAACAGGTGGCAGTCAAAATACTAGAGAAAGAGGGGGTGAATATAAAAATGACTGGCACAGTGTTCAATCTCTGACAGCTAGATCACTGTATCACTGTATCACTGTCTTCCTGTTTATCATCTATTTGCCCTACCCACTGTGCTATCACTCTGGCCCAGGAGTCTTAAAGGGAGTCTTCAAATAAAAGTTTAGAAATCTACATCAGCTAAATTCCATTACTAAAAAGTTATGCTAAATAACTTAGAGTTACCCTGAGCATACAAAGATTATTTGACAGCACAAAGTAGAATATATTTGGTCTTTTTGTGTCTGTAGTATCATAACGAAATAAAAATTATTCAAGGTATGTAAAAGCTGTTCTCTTAGACAATAAAGAGACAATTTAACTTGTTTTAAGACAGAGAAATCATATATATCAAAGAAAAATAAAGTAAAAAAGAAAATGATTCCTAAAGAGTAACTATATAACTATATAACTATATAATTTTTAACTTTGAATAGAGAAATTGAATTCAAGATGTACAAAAAATACAGTGCAATTTAATACCAATCTACTGATATGTAGTATAATTTTATGATCATTTCCCATAACAAACATTATTGAGGATAAACCAAGGCACCTGTCTTTCCATAATAATATCACTCTATCACTGTCTTCCCATTGTTCATCGATTTGCTCAAGCGGGCACCAGTAACATCTCCATACATCCTGCCTTAAGCATGTGTAGCCCAAGGGCATTTGGCAAAACAAATAAAACATGGGTAGCTTGCCAGGCTCTGCCGTGTAGGTGGTAAAACCCATTGATACCAAAATTAATTTAAAAAACTTTGTTGTTGTTTTTGAGCCACACCTGACTGTGCTCAGGAATCATTTCTGATAAGGCTTTGGGGCTTGAACCCTGATCACTACATGCAAAGCAAGTGCTCTACCCATTGTACATTTCTGGTCCCAGAATTAAATACTATTATCATTATTAGGCAAAATAAGGTAGTTTAAATTATCAAATTCAGAGATACTTGAGGAAAGATATTCAAGAGTGGAAAAAGCCCTAGAATATTGACATACACCTTGAATAGGTTTTTCCCTATTAGAGTATACATTAAAGTTTTAAAAATCTATTAGAGGGCCGGAGCGATAGCACAGCAGGGAGGGCATTTGCCTTGCATGCGGCTGGGCCCGGATTCGATCCCCATATCCCTTATGGTTCCCCCGAGCACCGCCAGGAGTAATTCCTGAGCAAAGAGCCAGGAGTAACCCCCTGAGCATTGCCTGGTATGACCCAAAAAAGAAAAAAAAAATCTATTAGAGGGCTGGGGTAATAGTATATCAGGGGAGGGCATTTGCCTTGCATGCAGCAGACCTGGGTTTGATCCCTATCATCCCACTCGGTCCCCAAACACCGCCAGGAGTAATTCCTGAGTGCAGAGCCAGGAGTAACAGCTGAGTACCACTGGGCGTGATTCAAAAAAAGCAAAAAGCAAAAGAAAGAAATATTAGTGGCACACTTATTAAAATCCATATGTAATTTATAAAAACAGAGATTAAAAAATAGAAGCATGTTGTCAAAAGTATATCTACTACGCAGAAAACACTACTCTAAGCATAATACTAAATAGAAGCAATAAATTTTAAGAACACAAATGAATGAAAAATCTATGAAATTTAATAGACATAAATTTTTTAAAAATCTATTGATTATAAAATTTTAAAAATGTGATTGTTCAAGAGGAAATTAATGCAAAAGAGAAATAAAAAATCATAAATGTGTAAAAATAAAAAGGATTCATTCATAGGAGCAAATACAAAACAGGAACATAAAATGTACTTTAAATTCATCTTTCCTATTATACATGTAAATCAAAAGTCACCCAGAGTCACAGCTTCTAAGTGTCCTATTTGAAAGCTATTACAGTAACTTGGTGTATTGAACAGTTATATACATTTAGGGATAAACCAGTCCATCAATAGAACTGAAGGCAAAAGCAAACAATTTGGTTCATGAATGGATATGTTGGATAAATGTTAAAGACTTAGAAGTGAGTTTCAGGATTTGTAGACTTTAAATTTCTTAACATTAACCACATTCAAATTGTCTGATTGTATTTCAAATAATTAAATCTGTAATCATATAGGTTATAGTTACATAGGGTTTGCAAGAGGAGTGAATGTTTGCAAGAGGAATGAATGAAACAGTTACTAAATCTAGGCAGCGAATTAATGTGTTTAATTTATAGGTGAGTTTGGTTTATGCAAATTAGACAACAGCAGATCTGGGAAACATAGACCCTGGTCTGCTTTTCACACACTTGCATCATGATCATGTGAAAGTTAATTTTGGGGCTATATGATTCCTTATATATATAAATATATTGAATTCCCTCCTCAACATGTGATTAATAAAAGACACAAAAGGTACTTGTGAATGACACTCATTATGTACCACAGGAATATTAGTTATACTGAAATTGAGTACATTAGACATTGAATACTATATGAGACATTAATAATTGCACAGTGAATAGTTTATTATTATTCTGAGTCACTGAGATAAATAAGTTAGTTTAAAATAACTTGAGCAGGGCCAGATAATCTCTGCGTTGGTCTCTTGCCTTATGAGAGTCAACTTCATTCAATACTTGGGACTTCTTGTAGCCCCCATGTTTCTTCCAGGAATTATCCCTGAGCGCAGAGGCAGAAGTAAGCTCTGAGCACCCTGGGTGTGGCCCCCAAACAAATAAAAAACCTAAACATTGTCTGAATTAGAAATTATTAGATAAGAATAGTGTCCATCAAGAATTTGATTCAAATCAAAATAAGCAAATGGCAAATATGACTTCTGTCTCTCCAGGCTATTAAATTGTTGCTTGCTACATAACAATAAAGATGAAATTGGTAAAATCTGTTATTTGCCCTATTATCATGGTTGACAGAAAAAAATAAGCTTGCCTATATTCAAAATCTTACAATGGATTACTGTTTTAATTAATAACTTTTTCCAGGAGAAAATTATTTTTCTATAAAGAATATTTGATCTATTTAATATAACATCTGCCCAAGTGAAAAATAATAGAAATATAGTCTATGAAGTATAAATGATTTTTATATATGTATCACTAAAACTTTTCTTATATTGTTGAGCTCATGTGCGAGTGGATATGCAGCTTTCAATAACATACCATCACCATTTAGAAATATTGAATGAGGTTTGCCTTGTTAGGTAGATATTCATCAAATGGTCCAAGCAAAATGAAAGGATATTTTAGTTCAATTAACTTTTCTATTTTCTATTATAATTCTAATATGTACTGGTTGTCTTCTGTGAGACACTCAAAGGGATTAAAAATAATACAAAAAGGAATGTTATTGCTAAGCTGTGCCCTGTTTCTTTGTGTACATATTTATTTAAACTTTTTTTTATAAAACTGATATTAGTAAAACAACAAAAAGAAAGTTGAGGGCTTGTGAATGATTTTTATGCCTGTTCTTATTCTTTCAGAAGACAATGGCATTATGTTTGAACATTTTGATTAATTAACAGACCAAATCTATTTATTCCTGTATGTGATACTCAGTATTTATCATCTGGGGAATATAAAGAGATTATTTTTTCTATCTTAAATCAAAATAACAGAGCTGTCATCTTTTGAAAATTTCTTTAGTGTTTAATAATTGCTTTGAAGAACTATATAGAAACATAGGTAAGAAGCATTTCCATACTTTACTGTTCAATGAAAAAGATCTGCCTGAGGGGCCGGAGGGATAGCCCAGTGGGTAGGGAGTTTGCTTGCACGCCGCCGGCCTATGCCGGCCTGGGTTCAATCCCGGCATCCCATATGGTCCCCCAAGCACCGCCAGGACTAATTCCTGAGCAAAGAGCCAGGAGTAACCCCTGTGCATTGCTGGGTCTGACCCAAAAAAAAAAAAAAAAAAGATCCGCCTGAATGTTTTTGATTCCCTATAAAGAAATGAGTATTCTTCAAGCTAAGTGAAGTTATTTATTAAAGCATACATTCAATTAATGTAAAAATGCACGATTAGTATAAAAATGAGCAAAATACAATTTCTTCCTCAGGATGATTCAAAATACTTAGATTAGTTATAGACTTTGTGAAAATTTCTACTACATAGGGAGTATCTGTATCCATTTCTTTACTATATCAACTTGGTAGCTGACTATGATCAAATGAAGGAACATCCATAAATGAACAAAGACCAAAGGGATGGGGGCATATTCACAGAAGAAAAACTTAGTTTTAGGGGCCAAAGCAATATTACAGCAGGTAGAGAGAGCTAGCCTTGCTAGTGGCCAACCTCATTTTGTCCCCTGAGCTTATCCAGGAGCTATCCTTGAGCACAGAGTCAGGAATAAGCATCAGCACCATCAGCTATGGCCTCAAAACAAACCCAAGCAAAAAACTTAGTTCTGTTGGGGCCAGAAGGATAAAGCAATAGGGACAATTTTCTTGCATGTGGCTGACATAGATTCAATCCCTGAAACCACATGTGGTCCTCAGAGGTCTCCCTCTAGTGACCCCCTGTGAGTAGAGCCAAGCATAAGCCCTGAGCATGACCGGTGAGTCCCCCCACTCACCAAACAAACAAAACTTAGTTATATTGAAAAAAATAGCAAATATTTATAGACTTGAGATGTTTTTTTGCTTTTTGGGTCACACTCGGCAATGCTCAAGGGTTACTCCTGGCTCTGCACTCAGGAATTACTCCTGAGATGCTTGGGGGACCATATGGGATGTGGGGATCGAACCCGGTCAGCCACATGCAAGGCAAACTTCCTACCCTCTTGCTATCTCTCCGCCCCAAAACTTGAGATAAATTGTGATAGAAAGTTCTACATATGGCTGACAGTAGAGCAGGTAAGGTGCCTGTCCAAGGTTTGAGTGCCCAGCATTGCATATGGTACCTGAAGCCCTGCCAAAAGAGGTCTCTGATCCTGGTGTCCCCGCCCAGGAGCTGCCCTGGGGCCACTAGCCATAGCATGAAGAGCCTCACAAGCGGCTGGGGAAGCTGGAACTGGCTCGCCCCAGGCCCAGCTGACCCATGGGCCCCGGGAGGACAGATGGGTTTTGGGAGGGGCCCATCACCTCTGGGGGTCCCGGAAGCAGCCAGATGAGCGCCCACCACACTAGGAAGTGCCCACCACACTAGCCACCACCTTCGCTGTCCGGACGCTGGGAAACTACCTCCCACGACCAGATTAAAAAGAGCAAACCAGTTCGAGCCCAGGTTGCCGCAAGAGTCGAGCAGCAGGGTCCATCAAAATAGTGGAAACAGTAATGTCCTTTAATGCACTGCATTCCACAATATGCAGGAAATTTTGGCGGGAGGGAGAGAAAGAGAGGGAGAAATGACATACAAAACCTGCCAAGTAGTTGAGTTGTGGGGGGGGGGAGGTGGGGACATTGGTGATGGGAGATTGGTTTGGGTGGAAGGATGGGTGTTGGAACACTGTAGAACCAAAACTCTACATGAGCATCTTTCAATTGTATGTCTAGAATGGTGTAATAAAATTTTGGGGGAAATAAATAAATAAATAAATAAATAAATAAATAAATAAATAAATAAATAAAAAGAGGTCTCTGAGCACAGAGCCAGGAATAAGCCCTTAGCACCTTATTTGTGGCCTTAATACCTACATATGAAGAGAAAGATCTATACATCTTTCCACCAACTAGCACCATCACTTGTAATTACATATCAATGCTTTAATTAGGTTGCTTAGCAAAATGACCAATATATATTGTTAAATGTAGAGTTGGATACTTAAATGAAATGCAAATATAATATACAGCAGGACAAATATAGTTGTTTTTTAAATTTTTCACTTATGCAAAGTCTCCCACGTAGTGCTCAGGAAGGTTGTGGGCCCGGTATCCTGTGGATACGCTGAAGATACGTTGTAGTTGGGCAGCTATGCTTGTGCGCAAGTGGTGCTCCCTGCTTAGGGCCAGTGGTGCTGGGGTCATCAGAAAACACCTGGTGATGGTAGGGAGGGTTACGTCCCACTGGGTATTAAAATTGGGCCCTCATTCATGCCATGCTCTTTGGTTTATACACTTGACCAAAGATAAATTTTATTTTAATCTCTATACTGATAATTATTACAGTGGAGACAGAATTTTAGGAGTTTCTCAAAACTTTCAACATGAGCTTTCTAGAGTGAAATTAACTAGGTCTAGCTCTCCCAGAATATATTTTGGTTTTTAATTTTTTTTGGGGGAGGGTTATACCTGGAGATGCTCAGGAATTACTATGGCTTTGCACGCGGGGAATCACTCCTGGTGGTGGTCCCTGAGCACCTAGAATCAAACCTAGGTCATCCGCAAACAAGGTAAATGCCTTCCCGTACTATTGCTCTTGCCACTTCCAGAATATTTTTTTTCATTTCTTTTTTATTAGAGCAATGTGGTTGCACAGGCAATGTTAAAGGGCGATTAGCATATGATACTTGCGATGGTTTGTATACCTTCCGCACCACAGACTACCAATAGCTCCCAATCATTGAACCTTTCTGGCCCTGCTTTTGCACTTCCTGTTACAGTATCTCAGGGTTTGTTAAAATTTACATATATGCCGTTTACATACTAAAGAATGGATTGAAACATAAAATTAAGTGTCAAGTGAGAGAAAAGATTCTGGTTTACTTAGTAAACATTTTCCTTGGGGATTTTACATAATTTGAGAAAAGGGTTTATTCTCTAAAAAATTGATTGAGAGTGAAATAAGGCAAGTGAAAACAAAAAGCATAGGAATCTAGGCATAATTAACAATGGGAAGTAGGTAAGGTATATTAATTAGAAAATTTCATAAGTATTTGAATGGAATGTTTGCAATATTTAGCAGATGTGAACTCTGAAGTTCACAACCCAGATTTGTGTGTGTGTGTGTGTGTGTGTGTGAGAGAGAGAGAGAGAGAGAGAGAGAGAGAGAATGTGTGCTTTTTCAGAGAGAAAGAGTGAGTGAGAAGTGTCATTATGAGTAAAACTTCGAATTTCAAAACAAGTCATTTAGGTAAAATCATGAAATGTATAAGACCATTTAAAACTAAATAAAAAGTAAATAATCTCCTGTGAAATGTGATTTCAAGGAGAATAGACAGCCAGTGACAGCTGCAATAATTCTACTTTCCCACTGAATCCCTTATAAATTCAGATAGTATAGGAAGGACAAAAGAAAGGAAGGAGCAAAGGAAAGAGGGATGGAGGAGGAAAGGAAGGAAAAGTCCTGAATCATTTATCGGTGATAATGTGGTATTGTTTTCCCTTTGATGAATATACATTATAGTAAAACTATTTTTAAAGATCTTGAAAGTTCTAGGGCCGGAGCGATAGGCCCAGCCCGGGCGAGAAGCGTTTCCTACTAGCGGCCAGCCTGTGCCGGCCTGGGTTCAATCCCGGCATCCAACATGGTCCCCGAGCACTACCAGGACTAACAGGTGGCAGAGCCAGGAGAAACCCTGAGCATTGCTGAGTTTGACCCAAAAGAAGCAAAAAAAAAAAAAAAGATCTTGGAAAGTTTTCTCTCAAATGGAAAATGTTAGTACATAAAAAGAAAATGGTTAAAGGAAGCATGTAAAATAAAGAGGAAAATATTGTTCAGTCATAAAAATAGTACTATGTGTACCTTGCTCTGGTTTTCTTAAAAGAGTAACAATGGAATCAGGGTGAAATAAAAAACTCAGAGAATGCTGATCTAACAAACCACCCATCTCCTCACTTCCTTCACTAATTTTGGCATTCACTTTATTTTATAAAATAATGATTCCCAAGCTCACATTTTTGGACCACTACTCTTAGACTACATTTCTTATTTATTGATTTACATTGGTGTTATTTGTCACTATTGTACAAAGAATGTGTTAGTTTGCATTAACTTTCTTTGCTTTTATGATGTGCCTCTACTTTCTAAGAAGAAATCACTGTCACTGTCTTCCCATAGTTCATGGATTTGCTCAAGTGGGCACCAGTAATATCTCCATAAGTCATGTCGCAAGCAAGTGTAGCCCAAGGGCATCTGCTTGCTCCAGGGACAGAAGCGCCTCAAACCATTCTTCAGGTCATGCAATTGAGGTCCATAATTGTTTACTAGTTTTGGGCATAACAAATAAAATATGGGTAGCTGCCAGGCTCTGCCATGTATAAGAAGAAATATTTTCCCCTAATTCTATGTCCTATTCAACATGAATTATAATATCCACAAAATTAGGAACTAAAATATCATTTCAGATAATTTAACTCACTAATTTTTTATGTAGGGGTGAAATAAAAAAAATGTTCTATGATGATAGTTTTGACTAGGTAGGTCCTGATGCTCATTAATAAAAATTCATCTTTGTTTTTCACTCACGGTTAATCATAGATGCTACTTTGTTAGTTTTAATTTCTGAGTTTCATTGTTTATGCATATATACATTCCTTATTTTCATGTGGATTTCAAATTGTGAGTTTCATTTTCAAGCCACATAAAAATTACTGTAAGTCAAAATGTAGTCAAAATATAAGGTAGTCAAAACTTTCCATTTTAAATTACTCCAATTGTAACTACAGCCTGAAATTTCAAAACAGAGTCAAGCAGTGATCTTGCAGCTCACATTTGAGATCCGAATGGCCTTCAGGGTGAAATCGTCTGGTGCATGAAAGAGCAGCTGGAATCAGTTAATGAGCTCCGGTCAGCAGGAGTTCAAACACTAGAGATGGAAAGTTTCTTCTCCATAGAGAACTAGAGGTAGAAAACTCTAGGGAAAGCCAACAGAGAGCCAGATTGTATCATGAGTATTTAGGGTGCAGCACAGCTGAATATAATTAGGCTCATCTCCTACTGAAAAATGGAAGTGTTGTTTACCCTTCTACATATGAAACTTAGCCATCACCAGACCAGTCATAATCCCTCTCTTACAGTGCAAGAGAGTCAACCATTCAGACGGGATACACTTGGTGAAATAAAAAAGTCTAGTGACTGTAAGGAAAAGGTGTGCCAGCTATCTACGGGCCTTGAGAGATACAAAAGTTTTCATAGGATCTTTTCTCTTTTCTTATGTGTCAGTTACTGCCTATAGTTGACGGATGGGAGACATTTATCCATTTATGCTTACTTTAGACCTACAAGAAAAATAAGGGAGAGAGAATTAATAGGTTAAATTGAGGAGCAAGAGGTCATGGTTAAGTGATGTGAGACAAGACATTGCGCTTAATTTGCCAAGGCATCGTAAATCAGATGGGCTGGACATGCAATGCGATTGGAGACAACCGCTGGACTAGAGCCGTACCGACTTGATGCGTCGGGATGTCCCCCGAAAGCGCGTGGCCGCCACCCTACAAGATGGTCCCAACTTTCAAGACCATGTCCACGGACCAGTTTACCGGCTCTTTATAGCTACTAAATCAACCAGAGCCTGTGGGCTAGCTTGCGCGTGGCAAGTCCAGCGGAAATGTGACTCGGTACCAGATTCGAGCAAGTGCGATAACATAATGGGATTCAAGTGATCAAGTGAAGTGATCAATATTTAAAAATTTGATTGTACGCGAAGTTTACCTAGTAGAATGCAGCCGTTGGAATTAAAAGATTGAAAGCGAAATTTCCTATATAAATTAAAAGACACCTTCCACCACCACTGTGAACCAGGACTTATAAAGTAACTCTCTGGGGAGACAGACAAGAGCACAACTGATACAGCTCCTTCTTGTGCTAAACTGACCATGAAGCTCTGAGAGGGGAAGCTGGCTCCTTCCTGACCAGTTCCCTGACAGCGAGGAGTCAAGACAGCGTTGCTTGGGCGCACCAGTGAGGATTGAAGCCCCTCTCATCATCCTCCCCACCTCCAATGTAACTATGAGCTCTGCAGGCGGCGTTCACCACCAGCATGAACCAGGACTTATAGGTAACACGTGGGGAGACTGACCAGAGTCACAACTGATACATAACCACAGTTTACTATCAGGACTTTCCCATGTATGTTGAAATGTCAATGTGGGTTGCAACCAACTTAGGCATGAGGAGCTGGCTTTGGGATGGGGGGGTGGGTAGGAGGCGGTGGCCTGTTGGCTATAGAAGACACACTGGTGGGTGGGACTAGGTGTTGAACAATGAATGTTTGTGAACAACTGATCTGTGAAAGAAATTTATGGGAAATCATGCTATTTTAAAAAAGTTTTAGAAAGTCCTATATAGTAATTTAAAGAAGTTCAGTTTTAGAGTTGCTTCCAAATCTCATAAATTAAATTCTAGCATTCATTATACAATCTTGGGATTTATATTGCTCAGAAACTTTGATTTAGCCAAACTGTCTGAAACATTTAGGATATAAAAAAAGTTGATTTAGTTATCGATAGAGAAATGAAAAAATATATTTTACTTCTCACTATGTGTGGAGGAGCACAAAAAACAGTGAGAAAAATATTACACATTGCAATCTAAGTCAATAAACATACAGGGAAATTATGGATAATAATATGAATGATCATAAGAAAACATTAATTGGAGGATGACAACAAATGATCTTTTATTTATGTACAGAGGAGTGACACGAAGTAATATGCCACTAATACCACCCTTTTGGCTACTACCATCCTTTCTACAAACAGCCTATTATAATGTGGCACTTGAACATTATCTACCTAAATTAATGGACCCTGAATCAAACTACACTGCAAACAAAAATAATAGCTATAAATATCATAATCTCCATATATCCTGGAAAAATAATGCACTGAAATGAATTGATATTCAAAAAATCACATATATCTAATGGTATAGAGTTAGAAAATTAAGTTCATATTCTATAGTCACCCAATTCCAGTGCTCTACATTTTTATAGTTTTGCTCAGTATGTGTCAATATTTTTGAGCAAGAAGGAAAAAAGACAAAAGAAAGAAAGAAAACAAAATATGTATCCTCTAATTTCAATTCTCTAAATGTAAATAGAATTGTAAATTGACTGTTCTTTTTATAAGTTAGAAAATACAGATCTTAGAATCTTTTTTAATTAAAAATCTAATTTTGCAACCACTATTTGATCAGATTCAAGATCATTCCTTAAGTCTTGAAGGCAGATTTTAATTCTGGAATCAAACTAAAAACAAATCTGGATCAACATTTTGCTTCAAAGTAGCACCAAAGATACTTTCTCAGAGAGACTCTTCAACATATGTAAGATGTCTCTTACTATATCTCATTTCTTGTGGGTGTGAAAAATTTTGTAAACCTAAACACTCTTTCACAAGAAAACAGACAAAAGCATATTATAGCAGATTAAAATGTTGGGGAAATAAGTTAACAATTACAGAGTAGAGGTGACTCTGTTACTCTGAAATCAAAACTCATTTATTCAACAAATAGAAACATGTTTCTCTTCAGTAAAAAACAAAGTTATATTTGGGTGGGCATAGAGGAAAAGATACAGATTACCCTTCAACCATCCTCACACTACAGGAAGTAAAAATACAACCATGGGTTTGAATAGGACCAGTGACATTTCTGATCTCACTGGTAAAAGAAAAAATCCATATAAAAAGAAAAAATACATAAAAAGAAGCAGAAATTTTCCAACATTATATTATTTCAGAGTATGCTACCCACGGCAGAGCTGGCAAGCTACCCGTGTCTTATTTGATATGCCAGATACCGAAGTAGCAATTATGGACCTCATTTCCCATGACTTGATGCAATGGTTTGAGGCTCTTTATGTTCCTGGAGCAAGCAGGTGCCCTTGGGCTCTACATGCAGAGACAGGTCATATGGAATGTCACTGGTGCCCGTTCAAGCAAATCGATGATGAACAGGAAGACAGTGATGCAGTGATACAGTGATATTATTTCAAAAAGGTGCTCATTGTTGGGACCAGAGCTCTAATACAGTGGATAAAGCTCTTGCCTTGCATTCTGCAGACCCAGGGTCCATTGCCGGCATCCTTTTAATGACTCAGGAGGGATATCAGGAGTGCAGAGCCAAGAGTAACCCTGGGCATCACCAGGTATAGCCCACCAAAAACAAACAAAATAAGAGAAAAAAACACAACAAAACCAAAAGAGAGGCTCATTTTAATGTTCACCTAATTTAGTATTGTATCTGTTGCGCTCAGAATATCGCGGCCTCTTCACAAAATAATAATTTTTTGAATGCGTTGATTTTCCCAAAACTGACTGTGGCCCTCAAGCTTCCTGAATAATCATAACAACTTGAAGGTTTTATAGAGAATAAAAAATTAGAGCTGAGGGCCTTCTGGCAATCCTAAGTTTCTATCATGAGATATACAATCACCACCATCCATAATGTTTTAGACAATATGCATGCTTGTTATGAGTAGATTGCTGTTAATATCTTTTCTCAAGTTTTTAATTTTCTGCATTAAGATTCTATACTTATTCTCATGGGGCTTGCTTTGCCGTATTCATATGAAATTTTAGGTTTGTGTAACAATGGATAAATATAGAACATTATCCTTAAAAATTAATAACTAATTGGGAGACTGGAATGAGGATAATTTTAAAAATGAAGTGATACATGCATGTGGATCATAAAATAATTTTTGCTTCAAAATGAATAAATCACCCTAGAAAAGTTTTTGTAGTTTGAAGTTTTAAATTTTATTGCAATCAGAATTTCTACCATGTGCCGATATATATTCTAGTTTGTTACCATTTTGTATCTAATTCATAGTATACATTTTTTCAGGAAAGCAACTGAAATGCCTGTACTAATATAATCATTGTTTTAGACATAAAATAATCAAGCTTTATCCTGGCAGCGTGTTTTTATTCTGGCCAGCTGGAGAGAAAATATAACAAATAGATATGATTTCTTTTTTAGGAGAAGAGGAAAAGATTATGCATATGTGACTCCAAATGGTTACTAAAATAACAATATGTTTAACAATTGCTTAAAGACAAAATATTAAGAGCAAATATTTTTAAAATTGGTGACTTGAGTGTTACTGTTATTTATTTGGCAGCAGTAAATATGAATTAAAGAGAAGATTGCACTTATCAAACTTAATTACACCTGGAATTAAATATATTTTCTATATTTTTATTTCTTAAATACTACATCTCCTTAACTTTTCATACATTATATATTTTCAAAACAATTTTACATGCATTACCATGATGCTAAGAGCAAGGCTTTTTAAAATGACCGAACAAATTCACTATTCTCATGTAAGCTATGAGCAAAATATTGTTAATGAGGGCTGTTATTGGTCAAAGGTGACGAGAAGTGATGCAGTTAAAGTTTGAATATAGAGTCTCTGATCCATGTCCTCTACACTTTGTGTTTTGTTGCAACTGCCAACTCTGATTGATTGACATAATGCCTGGAATGCCTTGTCCAAAAAATTTTGAGACCTCATATATCTCATTTAGATCGGGTCCTGTGATTAAGACACATGACACTATGGACATAGACTTAAATGGCAGCATATGCATCTTTGATTTTCTATTAGGGCTTTCCACATAGTTCATTTCTCAACTCCACTTGAATCCACAGTGAAATCTCTCTGAATCAATATCGCCTACCTGCACACAGGTGCTACTCAAGATCCTCTTTTACATGTGCATTGATACTAACCATACCTAGTTACCTCAATTTGCCATCTTAATGCTGCAGTTTTTGTTTTTTTGGCATGCTTTCTTTTCCACCTTTCTATCTTTTCTGACTGCAGCATACTGCCCATTGCTTAAAGTTTAATTTGAATCCTTTCTCTCTACGAAACATCTCACCTCTTCCACTGCACTGCTTCCATTTAACACAGAGTTCTTTTTCCCTCTCTTCATCATGATTTCCCTGTCCTATTCCTGATAATCTTAGCATTGCCATTCATTACTGTTTGCTGTTCCTCTTTCCCCTTTACCTTGTCTCCCAATTGGAAACATAAAAGCTATTTTTAAAATTTTCTATATTCTATAAAATAACCATAATTGTCGATAAAAGCTTCGATGAGCACATAAACACCTAGTCAAAAAACTCATTTAAAAGAGACATTTCAACAATCATTACAAAGAAGGAAAATATTTATTTGTAAAAATGGGAGTAATAAAGTGAAAATATATTTTTATATCATTTGCAGATATTCTTAGAGTATTATAAAATGGACCAATGACTTCTCTAACAATACCACAAGTGTGACATTTCTTCATAATTTTCACGACATGGATTTTATCTCCACATATGGTTGATGATTCGTATATATTTTTGTTTCTCACAATAATTTCATCTACTCTTAACTGTGTTACCTAAATTCTGTTAAAAATATGGCATGGGCTTGAGTCATGCTAGCTCCAGGTAGCTGTCAAGCCACCGGAGTCCTCTTGTCTTCAAAGAGCCACAGGAATTTATTGCCTACCACCTGATGTTTTGGGGAGCCGCAGACCATACGGGAGAAAGGAATTTCTCTCTCTGCAGAAGGGGACAGTCAGTCTTGGGGTCCTTACCCAGGCCTTGGGGTTCTTGTGCTCACAGAATAGAATTTCAGGAGGATACTAGCAGTGATGTAAAACCAGGATTTTTATTTGGAGTTTTGTTGAAGAGGGAAGGACAGAGAATGAGAGAGGAGAAATACGCTCAATAAAGAATGTGAGCTTCTCAAAGACCATGGAGTTCTGTATACATCGCATGAGGGGAAGGCACGAGCAACAAATATGCTCCCCCCCCAAATATGCTTAGTCACGTAAACTACAAGCAGCAGTGGTCCCAGACAGCATATGACTGAACTTCCTTCATGCAAGTTGACATTTGGAGGGTTTTCCCAATGTGCCCCGTAGGGTTTCTACCTAGGTCAAATTCATGACAGTTGCCAGGTGTAAGAGTTAAATTGGTTGATGGTCTTTGACATTTCCTTTAGTTGACATTTATTTCTGCTTGGGTTTCACTAGGGAGGTCCAGTCTTCTCTACTTTTGAGGCTGGTGCAAGGTCAGAAATATTATCAGGCTGAGTTCTGTGTCATTGGTTTTTGATAACCTTAAGGCTATTAGTTTTATCAAGTAGCAATTCCAACGTGCAGGGGCCCTAATTTTTTAGTCCTGATTACATGATTATGAAATGAAATCTAACAAATTACCAATAAAAGTATTGAGTGGAAAAAAAGTTTCTTCTTTATAGCCGGAGAATACCCATTTTTGATAGTATAATAACTTACCACAGAAAACAAACTTCGAGGATATTCTTACATCAGGCTTTTCTAAGAAGTATGCATTTCTGGCTAAGTGAATTACACTGTAAGTCATGCTAATTTATCCATTCTTTCACTGGAATTATTAAAAAATATTTGGATTCAGAAGGGATAGTACAGCAGGGACCAGCTGTTGCTCATTTTTCTGTAACTGTTTTATCCCAAAACACATTCCATAGGATTTGAAACTCCCTCGAGTGACGTAATACGGCCCTTGGGGCCAGGGTATAACCCTGAACCTCTGGCTATAGATCCCTAAATGGCGCAAATATACATACATACATATATATATATATGCCATATTATATAACATAGAATATATAATATATATAATCAATTAATGACTTCTACCCTGACTAAAAAAAAAATCACTACATCACTTTGTCACTGTCTTTATTCATCATTGATGGCGGGCACTAATGGCACATCTCCACATGGCCTGTATCA
>JAJIBD010030921.1:0-20395 GCA_021461705.1 Cryptotis parvus
TTCCACAAAAATAATTTAAAATAAGTTGTGGAACTCACATTCCCTGCTGATAGCAATGTCCACTGTTTCATATTTTCTGAAAAACATAATGTTCTTATCTAAAAATTAGGATCTCCTGTATAATTCTTTATTTTCAGAATATTAAAGTAAAGCAGTCATGAGTTTCTATATTTAGATTTTATTTGATTTCAAATTACAGTTATGTACTAAAGCTACAGAGATAAAAAATAGCAAATGGAAGACTAGTTCAAAACAGTTATTCTAAAGATCATTATTAGTTATAAAATTAATGCAAAGACTGGTGCACATGCTTATTGCCTTGTTAATTTTTAACATGATTTTTGCAAAGTATCACTATTGTTCATCTAGCTTTTTCATTTGCTGGTTTCAATGGAATGTTCTTTGCAATATCTGTTTCTAAATATTATGTATTTTTTCATAAAAATCATTCACCTTTATAGAGTTTTTGTATGCTGTGAAATGGTAATGGCAGATTAAAACTCACCATTGAATATACACAAAGAGACTCTTAAGTGATAAACTCTAAATATCTGCAGGCCAGCTACAACATGTGAAAGAGAAGAGGGAAGATTTAGAGACAGAGAGACAGAGAAAGAGAAGGAAACTGGGGTACCTGCCGTTGGAGGCAGCCTGGGGTAAGTGAGGTTAGGTATATTGGTGGTCGAAATGGGGCACTGGTGGAGGGATGGGTGCTGGAATACTGTATTACCAAGAACCAATTATAGAACACCTTTGTAAATGCTATATGTCTCATAAGGTGGTATAATAATTTTTTAAAAAATCTTAATTGGACTGGGGGCTGGAATAGTACATCAGTTTGCCTTGCACTCAGCCTACCCGGTAGGACTCCTCGTGATCCCATATTAATCTCTTAAACACCATCAGGAGCATGCCTCTGGAGTTAATAGAAACAGGAATAACCCCTGACCGTTGTCAAGTGTGACCAAAAAGCAAAAAAGAAAAGGGGTCTAATTGGACTGAAAACGTGTAGTATTCATTTTCTGAAACTTTTTTTCCATGGATAGATTAGATTATCCATTTTTTTTACCATTATTTTGTGTAATGGTTTTACATGTGAATACTAGAAGTATAAACAATATCACATAAAACTACAAGATTCCACTCAGAAAATATTGACTAAAATTTCAAAATTAAATTATAATTTATGATTCAGACAGATACTGAGTGAATTAACAACACTTAAATGGGATTTCCAAGAAAACATTTTTATAAAATTCTGACCATTAATAAAGAAGTAAACACCTCATAAATTTTCATTTAAAACCAGCAATTCTGGTTTCTTGAATATATACCAAAGCTCCAAAAAACAAATTGAGAAGAGACATTTGTACCTCTATGTTCCTTAGAGCACTATCCAGAATAATCCCAAAATCTAGAAACAACCATAAGAGTCCAAGAATCAAAGACTGAATAAAGAAAACAAGGAACATATAAATGGAATATTGGCCAGCTATAAGAAAAAATGAAAGTATGCAACTTTCTGCTACAGTGATGGACCTGAAGTAATGGTTCAGCTAGTAAAAGGGAGAGAAACCCCATGCAAATGAAATCTCTCTCATATGTGGGATATAAAGCATTGCAATGATGGACTTGATAAACAACCAAAGACAGTGGAATCAAAGTGAGCATAAGAATGGTCCTTATTTCAGTAGGAAACATGTACTTGCAGGCTCGACAAATAGACAGGAAAGGAGGAGTAAAGTGTGTTGAAAGGTAGTAAAGTGTTATGCATGAAACCACATCTGCAAATAGTACTACAAACCACAGTGTAAAACCATTAAAACAACTTGACCGGAGCTAGTCCAGCAGGTAGGGTGTCTTGCACGTGCCGGCTGGCCCATGCTGGCCCGGGTTCGATCCTCTGGAACCCATATGGTCCCCCGCCACCGCCTAAGAGTAATTCCTGAGTGAAGAGCCAGGAGAAACCTGAGTAATGCCAGGTTTAACCTAAAAAAGAAAACTGGTGGGTGGGATATTAGGGTTACGGTCTAAGTGAGGGAAAGAATACGGTGAAGGAATCTGGTGGGAAGCAAACCATTATGTAAACCTGAAACCCAATCAGTCATTTCATAATGCTAACAGAAAAAAATAAGAACAAGCTATATGGACATTTACGATTAAAATATATCAATGATTTTGGTCCCATCTTTTGCCTCATACTTACTTATTTATCACATAGGCTGACTAATATTTTCCCTGATAAATTTTACATAGAGAGAATAATATCTTTGCTACCATTGAAAAATAGATCTGTAATATCTGATACTCATTAATCAGCTTCTAAAGTATTTCTTAACATTTGTAAAGAAAGCTCTTCTGCTTTTTTGGTCTTGAAAGTCTCAATATTTTATTGTAGATAATGTAAAAAGCAACCACACCTCCCTCACCCCCAAAAATGTGTCCTTCCCAGGACTCATGTTATGAATAAATTAAAAACAAAAATTCATTTTGGTAAAGACATGGTTAATCTGTTTTAAATAAAACCAAGCATCCCCTCCAAAAAATTGTATTAAGCTTCTCACCATATTCTAAATTCCCCTAGGACTAGGTTTATAACTACATGCATAAAAGACAAAAAAGATCTAGCTTGGAGCTTATGTTCTAAGGTGTGTAATGTGTTATATATGTGCATGTATAAATTAGTTCCATAGAATAGAATTGGGGGTAGGAATGGAAAATCATAATAGCAATAAACTTATATGTTTCTTATAATATCTGATATATTAAAATATGACAATTAATACTATAAGTTAATGGTCCCATTCAGCTAGTCAAGTAATTTTTTGTGGAAGCAGGGTGCAGGCAGCTCAAAATACTAGAGAAAGAGGGGGTGAATATAAAAATGACTTTGGCAATAGTTCAACCTGACAGCTAGACACTGTCACTGTATCACTGTCTTCCTGTTTTCATCATCTATTTGGCCCTAACCCACCAAAAATACTCTGACCCAGGAGTCTTAAAGGAGTCTTCAAATGTAAGCTTTAGAAATCTACATCAGCTAAATCCATTACAAAAAGAAAAGCTCAATAACCCAGAGTTACCCTGAGCATAAAAAGATTATTTGACAGCACAAAAAGTGGAACATATTTGGTCTTCCTTTGGTGTCTTTAGTATCATAACGAAATAAAAATTATTCAAGTGGATGTAAAAGCAGTTCTCTTAGACAAATAAAGAGACAATTTAACTTGTTTTAAGACAGAGGAAAACCATATATGTGGTCGAAAAAAGAAAAATAAAGTAAAAGAAAATGATTCCTAAAGAGTAAACTAAATAACTATATAACTATGTAATTTTGAACTTTGAATAGAGAAATCAAATTTAAGATGTGTACAAAATACAGGCAATTTGAACAATCTACTGATATGTAGTAAGTAATTTCAAGATCATTTCCTATAACAAACATTATTGAGGATAAACCAAGGCACCTGTCTTTCCATAATAATATCACTCTATCACTGTCTTCTCCCATTGATCATCGATTTGCTCAAGGGTACCTGGAATATCTCCATATGACCTGCCTTAAGCATGTGTAGCCCAAGGGCATTTAAGTACAAATAAAACATGGGTAAGCTTGCCAGGCTCTGCTAAGTAAGTAGTAAAACCCATTGATACCAAAATTAATCTAAAAACTTTGTTGTTGTTTCTTGTCAGCCACACCTGGACCGTGCTCAGGAATCCTTCGCTGATAAGGTTTTGGGGCTTGAACCCTGATCACTACATGCAAAGCAAGTGCTCTACCAATTGTACATTTCTGGTCCCAGAATTAAATACTATTATCATTATTAGGCAAAATAAGGTAATTTAAATTATCAAATTCAGAGATACTTGAGGAAAGATATTCAAGAGTGGGAAAAAGCCCTAGAATATTGACATACACCTTGAATAGGTTTTTCCCTATTAGAGTATAAGCATTAAAGTTTTAAAAATCTACCGAGGGCCGGGAGGATAGCACACTTAGAAAGGAGGGGCATTTGCCTTGCACGCGGCTGGACCGGATTGATCCCCATATCCCCCCATGGTTCCCCCAGCACCGCCAGGGTACCAGTCAAAGAGCCGAGGAGGTAAACCCTGAGCATTGCCTAGTATGACCCAAAAAAAAAAATCAATTAGAGGGCTGGGGTAATAGTATATCAGGGGAGGGCATTTGCCTTGCATGCAGCAAACCTGGAGTTTGATCCCTATCATCCCACTCGGTCCCCCAAACACTGCAGGAGTAATTCCTGAGTGCAGAGCCAGGAGTAACAGCCAGAGTACCACTGGGCATTCAAAAAAAAGCAAAAAAAGCAAAAGAAAGAAATAATTAGTGACACACTTATTAAAATCCATATGTAATTTATAAAAACAGAGATTAAAAAAAATAGAAGCATGTTGTCAAAAGTATATCTACTACGCAGAAAACACTACTCTAACATAATACTAAATAGAAGCAATAAATTTTAAGAACACAAATGAATGAAAAATCTATGAAATTTAATAGACATAAATTTTTAAAAATCTATTGATTATAAAAATTTTTAAAAATGTGATTGTTCAAGAGGAAATTAATAAAAGAGAAATAAAAAAATCATAAATGTCAAAAATAAAAGGATTCATTCATAGGAGCAAATACAAACAGGAAATATAAAATGTACTTTAAATTCATCTTTCCTATTATACATGTAAATCAAAAGTCACCCAGAGTCACAGCTTCTAAGTGTCCTATTTGAAAGCTATTACAGTAACTTGGTGTATTGAACTAAGTTATATACATTTAGGGATAAACCAGTCCATCAATAGAACTGAAGGCAAAAGCAAACAATTTGGTTCATGAATGGATATGTTGGATAAATGTTAAAGACTTAGAAGTGAAGTTTCAGGATTTGTAGACTTTAAATTTCTTAACATTAACCACATTCAAATTGTCCTGATTGTATTTCAAATAATTAAATCTGTAATCATATAGGTTATAAGTTACATAGGGTTTGCAAGAGGAGTGAATGTTTGCACAGAGGAATGAATGAAACAGTTACTAAATCTAGGCAGCGAATTAATGTGTTTAATTTATAGGTGGAGTTTTGGTTTATGCAAATTAGACAACAGCAGATCTGGGAAACATAGACCCTGGTCTGCTTTTCACGCACTTGCATCATGATCATGTGAAAGTTAATTTTTGGGCTATATGATTCCTTATATATATAAATATATTGAATTCCCTCCTCAACATGTGATTAATAAAAGACACAAAAGGTATCTTGTGAATTGACACTCACTATATGCCACAGGAATATTAGTTATACTGAAATTGAGTACATTAGACATTGAATACTATATGAGACATTAATAGTGCACAGTGAATAGTTTATTATTATTCTGAGTCACTGAGAAAATAAGTTAGTTTAAAATTAACTTCTGAGCAGGGCCAGATAATCTCTGCGTTGGTCTCTTGCCTTATGGAGCCAACTTCATTCAATACTTGGGACTCTTTAGCCCCCATGTTTCTTCCAGGAATTATCCCTGAGCGCAGAGGCAAGAAGTAAGCTCTGAGCACCCTGGGTGTGGCCCCCAAACAAATAAAAAAAAAAACTAAACATTGTCTCGAATTAGAAATTATTAGATAAGAATAGTGTCCATCAAGAATTTGATTCAAATCAAAATAAGCAAATGGCAAATATGACTTCTGTCTCTCCAGGCTATTAAATTGTTGCTTGCCACATAACAATAAAGATGAAATTGGTAAAATCTGTTATTTGCCCTATTATCATGGTTGACAGAAAAAATAAGCTTGCCTATATTCAAAATCTTACAATGGATTACTGTTTTAATTAATAACTTTTTCCAGGAGAAAATTATATTTTTCTATAAAGAATATTTGATCTATTTAATATAACTTATCTGCCCAAGTGAAAAATAATAGAAATATAGTCTATGAAGTATAAATGATTTTTTTATATATGTATCACTAAAACTTTTCTTATATTGTTGAGCTCATGTGCGGGTGGATATGCAGCTTTCAATAACATACCATCACCATTTAGAAATATTGAATGAGGTTTGCCTTGTTAGGTAGATATTCATCAAATGGTCCAAGCAAAATGAAAGGATATTTTTAGTTCAATTAACTTTTCTATTTTCTATTATAATTCTAATATGTACTGGTTGTCTTCTGTGAGACAATCAAAGGGATTAAAAATAATACAAAAAAGGAATGTTATTGCTAAGCTGTGCCCTGTTTCTTTGTGTACATATTTATTTAAACTTTTTTTATAAAACTGATATTACTAAACAACAAAAGAAAGTTGAGGGCTTGTGAATGATTTTTATGCCTGTTCTTATTCTTTTCAGAAGATAATGGCATTATGTTTGAACATTTTGCTTAATTAACAGACCAAATCTATTTATTCCCTGTATGTGATACTCAGTATTTATCATCTGGGGAATATAAAGAGATTATTTTTTTCTATCTTAAATCAAAATAACAGAGCTGTCATCTTTTGAAAATTTCTTTAGTGTTTAATAATTGCTTTCGAAGAACTATATAGAAACATAGGTAAAAGCATTTCATACTTTACTGTTAAATGAAAAGATCTGCCTGAGGGGTCGGAGGGATAGCCCAGTGGGTAGGGCGTTTGCTTTGCATGCGGCCGGCCTATGCCGGCCTGGGTTCAATCCCGGCATCCCATATGGTCCCCCAAACACCGCCAGGACTAATTCCTGAGCAAAGAGCCAGGAGTAACCCCTGTGCATTGCTGGGTGTGACCCAAAAAAAAAAAAAAAAAGATCCGCCTGAATGTTTTTGATTCCCTATAAAGAAATGAGCATTCTTCAAGCTAAGTGAAGTTATTTATTAAAGCATACATTCAATTAATGTAAAAATGCACGATTAGTATAAAAATGAGCAAAATACAATTTCTTCCTCAGGATGATTCAAAATACTTAGATTAGTTATAGACTTTGTGAAAATTTCTACTACATAGGGTGTATCTGTATCCATTTCTTTACTATATCAACTTGGTAGCTGACTATGATCAAATGAAGGAACATCCATAAATGAACAAAGACCAAAGGGATGGGGGCATATTCACAGAAGAAAAACTTAGTTTTAGGGGCCAAAGCAATATTACAGCAGGTAGAGAGAGCTAGCCTTGCTAGTGGCCAACCTCATTTTTGTCCCCCTGAGCTTATCCAGGAGCTATCCTTGAGCACAGAGTCAGGAATAAGCATCAGCACCATCAGCTATGGCCTCAAAACAAACCCAAGCAAAAAACTTAGTTCTGTTGGGGCCAGAAGGATAAAGCAATAGGGACAATTTTCTTGCATGTGGCTGACATAGATTCAATCCCTGAAACCACATGTGGTCCTCAGAGGTCTCCCCTCTAGTGACCCCTGTGAGTAGAACCAAGCATAAGCCCTGAGCATGACCGGTGAGTCCCCCACTCACCAAACAAACAAAACTTAGTTATATTGAAAAAATAGCAAATATTTATAGACTTCGAGATATTTTTTTTTTGCTTCTTTGGGTCACACTCGGTAATGCTCAAGGGTTACTCCTGGCTCTGCACTCCAGGAATTACTCCCTGAGATGCTTGGGGGACCATATGGGATGTGGGGATCGAACCCGGTCAGCCACATGCAAGGCAAACTTCCTACCCTCTGTGCTATCGCTCCAGCCCCAAAACTTGAGATAAATTGTGATAGAAAGTTCTACATATGGCTGACAGTAGAGCAGGTAAGGTGCCTGTCCAAGGTTTGAGTCTCCAGCATTGCATATGGTACCTGAAGCCCTGCCAAAAGAGGTCTCTGATCCTGGTGTCCCCGCCCAGGAGCTGCCCTGGGGCCACCAGCCATAGCATGAAGAGCCTCACAAGCGGCTGGGGAAGCTGGAACTCGGCTCGCCCCAGGCCCAGCTGACCATGGGCCCCGGGAGGACAGATGGGTTTTGGGAGTGGGCCCATCACCTCTGGGGGTCCCGGAAGCAGCCAGATGAGCGCCCACCACACTAGGAAGTGCCCACCACACTAGCCACCACCTTCGCTGTCCGGACGCTGGGAAACTACCTCCACGACCAGATTAAGAGAGCAAAACCAGTTCGAGCCCAGGTTGCGCTGCCGCAAGCGGCCGCAGGGTCCATCAAAATAGTGGAAACAGTAATGTCCTTTAATGCACTGCATTCCACAATATGCAGGAAATTTTGGCGGGAGGGAGAGAAAGAGAGGGGAGAAATGACATACAAAACCTGCCAAGTAGTTGAGTTGTGGGAGGGAGGGAGGTGGGGACATTGGTGATGGAGATGGGTTTGGGTGGAAGGATGGGTGTTGGAACACTGTAGAACCAAAACTCTACATGAGCATCTTTCAATTGTATGTCTAGAATGGTGTAATAAAATTTTGGGGGAAATAAATAAATAAATAAATAAATAAAAAGAGGTCTCTAAGCACAGAGCCAGGGAATAAGCCCTTAGCACCTTATTTGTGGCCTTAATACCTGTCTCATATGAAGAGAAAGATCTATACATCTTTCCACCAACTAGCACCATCACTTGTAATTACATATCAATGCTTTAAGTAGGTTGCTTAGCAAAAATGACCAATATATATTATTAAATGTAGAGTTGGATACTTAAATGAAATGCAAATATAATATACAGCAGGACAAATATAGTTGTTTTTTAAATTTTTCACTTATGCAAAGTCTCCCACTTAGTGCTCAGTAAGGTTTGGCCCGGGTATCCTGTGGATACGCTGAAGATACGTTGTAGTTGGGCAGCTATGCTTGAGCAAGTGGTGCTTTCCTGCTTAGGGCCAGTGGTGCTGGGGTCATCAGAAAACACCTGGTGATGGTAAGGAGGGTTACGTCCCACTGGGTATTAAAATTGGGCCCCTCATTCATGCCATGCTCTTTGGTTTATACACTTGACCAAAGATAAATTTTTTATTTTAATCTCTATACTGATAATTATTACAGTGGAGACAGAATTTTAGAGTTTCTCAAAACTTTCAACATGAGCTTTCTAGAGTGAAATTAACTAGGTCTAGCTCTCCCAGAATATATTTTGGTTTTTATTTTTTTTGGGGGGAGGGTTATACCTGGAGATGCTCAGGAATTACTATGGCTTTGCACGGGAATCACTCCCTGGTGGTGGTCCCTGAGCACCTAGAATCAAACCTAGGTCATCCGCAAACAAGATAAATGCCTTCCCGCACTATTGCTCTTGCCACTTCCAGAATATTTTTTTTTCATTTCTTTTTTTATTAGAGCAATGTGGTTGCACAGGCAATGTTAAAGGGCGATTAGCATATGATACTGCGATGGTTTTTATACCTTCCGCACCACAGACTACCAATAGCTCCCAATCATTGAACCTTTCTGGCCCTGCTTTGCACTTCCTGTTACAGTATCTCAGGGTTTGTTAAAATTTACATATATGCCGTTTACATACTAAAGAATGGATTGAAACATAAAATTAAGTGTCAAGTGAGAGAAAAGATTCTGTTTACTTAGTAAACATTTTCCTGGGATTTTACATAATTTCAGAGAAAAGGGTTTATTCTCTAAAAATTGATTGAGAGTGAAATAAGGCAAGTGAAAACAAAAAAAGCATAGGAATCCAGGCATAATTAACAATGGGAAGTAGGTAAGGTATATTAATTAGAAAATCTCATAAGTATTTGAATGGAATGTTTGCAATATTTAGCAGATGTGAACTCCTGAAGTTCACAACCCAGATTTTGTGTGTGTGTGTGTGTGTGTAGAGAGAGAGAGAGAGAGAGAGAGAGAGAGAGAATGTGTGCTTTTCAGAGAGAAAGAGTGAGTGAGAAGTGTCATTATGAGTAAAACTTCGAATTTCAAAACAAGTCATTTAGGTAAAATCATGAAATGTATAAGACCATTTAAAACTAAATAAAAAGTAAATAATCTCCTGTAGAAATGTGATTTCCAAGGAGAATAGACAGCCAGTGACAGCTGCAATAATTCTACTTTCCCACTGAATCCCCTTATAAATTCAGATAGTATAGGAAGGACAAAAGAAAGGAAGGAGCAAAGGAAAGAGGGATGGAGGAGGAAAGGAAGGAAAAGTGCCTGAATCATTTATCGGGTGATAATGTGGTATTGTTTTCCCTTTGAGGAATATACATTATAGTAAAACTATTTTTTTTAAAAGATCTTGAAAGTTAGGGGCCGGAGCGAGAGAGGCTCCAGCGGGTAGGGCGTTTGCCTTACTAGCGGCCAGCCTGTGCCGGCCTGGGTTCAACTCGGCATCCAATATGGTCCCCGAGCACTACCAGGACTAATTCCTGGAGTGCAGAGCCAGGAGAAACCCTGAGCATTGCTGGGTTTGACCCAAAAAAAGCAAAAAAAAAAAAAAAAAAAAAAAAAGATCTTGAAAGTTTTCTCTCAAATGGAAAATGTTAGTAAAAAGAAATGGTTAAAGCGGAAGCATGTAATAAAGAGGAAAATATTGTTCAGTCATAAAAAAATAGTACTATGTGTGCTGCTCTGGTTTTCTCTAAAAAGAGTAACAATGGAATCAGGGTGAAATAAAAACTCAGAGAATGCTGATCCAACAAACCACCCATCTCCATCCACTTCCTTCACTAATTTTGGCATTCACTTTTATTTTATAAAATAATGATTCCAAATATCACATTTTTGGACCACTACTCTTAGACTACATTTCTTATTTATTGATTTATTGGTGTTATTTGTCACTATTGTACAAAGAATGTGTTAGTTTAATTTGCATAACTTTCTTTTGCTTTTATGATGTGCTCTACTTTCTAAGAAGAAATCACTGTCACTGTCTTCCCATAGTTCATGGATTTGCCTCGAATGGGCACCAGTAATATCCCCATATAGGTCATGTCGCAAGCAAGTGTAGCCCAAGGGCATCTGCTTGCTCCAGGATAGGAAGCGCCTCAAACCATTCTTCAGGTCATGCAATTGAGGTCCATAATTGTTACTAGTTTTGGGCATAACAAATAAAATACGGGTAGCTTGCCAGGCTCTGCCATGTATAAGAAGAAATATTTTCCCCCTAATTCCTATGTCCTATTCAACATGAATTATAATATCACAAAATTAGGAACTAAAATATCATTTCAGATAATTTAACTCACTTATTTTTATGTAGGGTGAAATAAAAAAAAAAAATGTTCTATGATGATAGTTGACTAGGTAGGGTCCTGATGCTCATTAATAAAAATTCATCTTTGTTTTTCACTCACGGTTAATCATAGATGCTACTTTGTTAGTTTTAATTTCTGAGTTTCATTGTTTATGCATATATACATTCCTTATTTTCATGTGGATTTCAAATTGTGAGTTTCATTTTCAAGCCACATAAAATTACTGTAAGTCAAAATGTAGTCAAAATATAAGGTAGTCAAAACTTTCCATTTTAAATTACTCCAATTGTAACTACAGCCTGAAATTTCAAAACAGAGTCAAGCAGTGATCTTGCCGCTCACATTTGAGATCCGAATGGCCCTGCAGATGTGAAATTGTCTGTTGCTATGAAAGAGCAGCTGGAATCAGTTAATGAGTCAAGTCAGCGAGGAGTTCAAACACTAGAGATGGAAAGTTTCTTCTCCATAGAGAACTAGAGGTAGAAAACTCTAGGAAAAGTAACAGAGAGCCAGATTGTATCATGAGTGGCCCCATGGGTGGCACAGCTGTGAATATAATTAGGCTCATCTCCCTACTGAAAAATGGAAGTGTTGTTTACCCTTCTACATATGAAACTTAGCCATCAGCAGACCAGTCCTTAATCCCTCTCTTACAGTGCAAGAGAGTCAACCCATTCAGACGGGATACACTTGGTGAAATAAAAAAGTCTAGTGACTGTAAGGAAAAGGTGTGCCAGCTATACGGGCCTTGAGAGATACAAAAGTTTTCATAGGATCTTTTCTCTTTTCTTATGTGTCAGTTACTGCTTATAGTTGACGGATGGGGAGACATTTATCCATTTATGCTTACTTTAGACCTACAAGAAAAATAAGGGAGAGAGAATTAATAGGTTAAATTGAGGAGCAAGAGGTCATGGTTAAGTGATGTGAGACAAGACATTGCACTTAATTTGCCAAGGCATCGAAAATCAGATGGGCTGGACATGTAATGCGATTTGGAGACAACCGCTGGACTAGAGCCATTACCGACTTAATCCCACGGGATGTCAAAGATCACGTGGCCGCCACCTACAAGATGGTCAGACTTCTTCGCCAAGACCATGAAGGATCGGTTTAAGGCTCCTTTATATTCCTGAATCAACCAGATGCCATTGGGCTACATTGGCACGTGATAGGTCCAACGGAAATGTTACTGGTGCCAGTTCGAGCAAGTCGATAAATAATGGGATTCAAGTGATCAAGTGAAGTGATCAATATTTAAAATTTTGATTGTACACGCAGAAGTTTACCCTAGTGATTACGATTTGTTGGAATTAAAAGATTAAAAGATAAATTTCCTATATAGTGGCAGACACCATTCACCACCCACCATGAACCAGGACTTATAAGTAACTCTCTGGGGAGACTGACAAGAGGCACAACTGATACAGCTCCTTCTTGTGCTAAACTGACCATGAAGCTCTGAGAGGGGGAATCTGGCTCCTTCCTGACCAGTTCCATTACAGCTTGAGGAGTCAGAAACACGCGCTGCTGTGGGGCGCACCAGTGGGGATTGGAGACCCCTCTCATCATCCTCCCCACCTCCAATGTGCTTACGAGCTCTGCAGACGCATTCACCACCCATCATGAACCAGGACTTATGAGTAACACGTGGGGAGACTGACCAGAGTCACAACTGATACATAACCACCCAGTTTACTATCAGGACTTTCCCATATGTATGTTGAAATGTCCAATGTGGTTGCAAACCAACTAGGCATGGGAGCTGGCTTTGGGATGGGGGGTGGGTAGGAGGCCGTGGCCTTTGTTGGCTGTAGAAGCACACTGGTGGTGGGACTGGTGTTGAACAATGAATGTTTGTGACAACTGATCTGTGAAGAAATTTGTAAATCATGCTGTTTTAAAAAAGTTTTTAGAAAGTCCTATATAGTAATTTAAAAAGTTCATTTTTAGAATTGCTTCCAAATCTCATAAATTAAATACTAGCATTCATTATGCAATCTTGGGATTTATATTGCTCAGAAACTTTGATTTAGCCAAACTGTCTGAAACATTTAGGATATAAAAAAAAGTTGATTTAGTTAACGATGAAATGAAAAAAAATATATTTTTCTTCTCCTATGTGGAGGAACAAAAAACAGTAAGAAAAATATTGCACACTTGCAATCTAAGTCAATAAACATACAGGGGAAATTATAGATAATAATATGAATGATCATAAGAAAACATTAATTGGAGGATGACAAAAATGATCTTTTATTTATGTACAGAGAGTGACACAGTAATACTGCCACTAATACCACCCTTTTAGCTACTACCATCCTTTCTACAAACAGCCTATTATAATGTGTACCAGACATTATGTCCTACAATTAATGGACCCTGAATCCAAACTACACTGCAAACAAAAAAATAATAGCTATAAATATCATAATCTCATATCCCTCGGAAAAATAATGCACTAAGAAATGAAGATATTTATTCAAAAAATCACATATATCTAATGGTATAGGAGTTGAAAATTAAGTTCATATTCTATAGACAGTCCAATTCCAGTGTCTACATTTTTAGTTTTTTGCTCAGTATGTGTCAATATTTTTTGAGCAAAAGAAGGAAAAAAAGAATAAAAAAGAAGAAAGAAAACAAAATATGTATCCTCTAATTTCAATTCTCTAAATGTAAATAGAATTGTAAATTGACTGTTCTTTTTATAAGTTAGAAAATCGAGTCTTAGAATCTTTTAATTAAAAAATCTTAATTTTGCAACCACTATTTGATCAGATTCAAGATCATTCAAGTCCTTGAAGACAGATTTTAATTCTGGAATCAAACTAAAAACAAATGGGATCAACATTTGCTTCAAAGTAGCTGCCAAAGATACTTCTCCAGAGAGACTCTTCAACATATGTAAGAATGCTTCTTACTATATCTCATTTCTTGTGGGTGTGAAAATTTTGTAAACCTAAACACTCTTCACAAGAAAAACAGACAAAAAAGCATATTATAGCAGATTAAAATGTTGGGGGAAATAAATTAACAATTACAGAGTAGAATTGACTCTGTTACTCTGAAATCAAAACTCATTTATTCAACAAATAGAAACATGTTCTCTTCAGTAAAAAACAAAGTTATATTTGGGTGGGCATAGAGGAAAAGATACAGATTACCCCTTCAACCATCCTCACACTACAGGAAGTAAAAATACAACCATGGGTTTGAATAGGACCAGTGACATTTCTGATCTCACTGGTAAAAAAGAAAAAATGTATATAAAAAGAAAAATACATAAAAAGAAGCAAGAAATTTTCCAACATTATATTATTTCAGAGTATGCTACCCACACGGCAGAGCCTGGCAAGCTACCCGTGTCGTATTTGATATGCCAGATACCAGTAACAATTATAGACCTCATTCCCATGACTTGATGGAATGGTTTGAGGCTCTTTATGTTCCTGGAGCAAGCAGGTGCCCTTTGGGCTCTACTTGCATGAGACAGGTCATATGGAGATGTCACTGGTGCCCGTTCAAGCAAATCGATGATGAACAGGAAGACAGTGATGCAGTGATACAGTGATATTATTTCAAGAGGTGCTCATTGCTGGGACCAGAGCTCTAATACAGTGGATAAAGCTCTTGCCTTGCATTCTGCAGACCCAGGGTCCATTGCCAGCATCCTTTTTAATGACTCCAGGGAGGGATATCAGAGTGCAGAGCCAAGAGTAACCCTGGAGCATCGCCAGGTATAGCCCCACCAAAAACAAACAAAATAAAGAAAAAAAACACAACAAAACCAAAAAAAAAGAGAGACTCATTTTTAATGTTCACCTAATTTAGTCTTGTATCTGTTGCACTCAGAATATCACGGCCTCTTCACAAAAAAAATAATTTTTTTAGTAATGCTGATTTTCCCAAAAACTGACTGTGGCCCCTTCCGCTTCCTGAATAATCACTTAACAACTTGAAGGTTTTTATAGAGAATAAAAAATTAGAGCTGAGGCCTTCTGGCAATCCTAAGTTTCTATCATGAGATATACAATCACCACCATCCATAATTTTAGACAATATGCATGTGTGTTATGAGTAGATTGCTGTTAATATCTTTTCTCAAGTTTTTAATTTTTTCTGCATTAAGATTCTATGCTTATTCTCATGGCTTGCTTTGCCGTATTCATATGGAAATTTTAGGTTTTGTGTAACAATGGATAAATATAGAACATTATCCTTAAAAATTAATAACTAATTGGGAGACTGGAATGAGGATAATTTTAAAAATGAAATTGTACATGCATGACGGATCATAAAATAATTTTGCTTCAAAATGAATAAATCCCTAGAAAGTTTATTGTAGTTTGAAGTTTAAATTTTATTGCAATCAAGAATTTCTACCATGTGATATATATTCTGAGTTGTTACCATTTTGTATCTAATTCATAGTATACATTTTTCAGGAAAAGCAACTGAAATGCCTCGTACTAATATAATCATTGTTTTAGACATAAAATAATCAAGCCTTTATCCTGGCAACGTGTTTTTATTCTGGCCAACTGGAAGAAAATATAACAAATAGATATGATTTCTTTTAGGAGAAAAGGGAAAAGATTATGCATATGTGACTCCAAATGGTTACTAAAATAACAATATGTTTAACAATTGCTTAAAGACAAAATATTAGGAGCAAGTATTTTTTAAATTGGTGACTGAGTGTTACTGTTATTTATTTGGCAACAGTAAATATGAATTAAAAGAAGATTGTACTTATCAAACTTAATTACACCTGGAAATTAAATATATTTTCTATATTTTATTTCTTAAATATTACATCTCCTTAACTTTTCATACATTATATATTTTCAAAACAATTTTACATGCATTACCATGATGCTAAGAGCAAGGCTTTTAAAATGACCGAACAAATCACTATTCTCATGTAAGCTATGAGCAAAATATTGTTAATGAGGCTGTTATTGGTCAAAGGTGACCGAGAAGTGATGCAGTTAAAGTTTGAATATAGAGTCTCTGATCCATGTCCTCTACACTTTTGTGTTTTGTTGCAACTGCCAACTCTGATTGATTGACATAATGCCTGGAATGCCTTGTGCAAAAAAATTTTGAGACCTCATATATCTCATTTAGATCGGGTCCTGTGATTAAGACACATGACACTATGGACATAGACTTAAATGGCAGCATATGCATCTTTGATTTTCTATTAGGGCTTTCCACATAGTTCATTTCTCAACTCCACTTGAATCCACAGTGAAATCTCTCTGAATCAATATCGCCTACCTGCACACAGGTGCTACTCAAGATCCTCTTTACATGTGCATTGATACTAACCATACCAGTTACCTCAATTTGCCATCTTAATGCTGCAGTTTTGTTTTTTGCATGCTTTCTTTCCACCTTTCTATCTTTTCTGACTGTAGCATACTGCCCATTGCTTAAAGTTTAATTTGAATCCTTTCTCTCTCCGAAACACTCACCTCTTCCACTGCACTGCTTTCCATTTAACACAGAGTTCTTTTCCCTCTCTTCATCATGATTTCCCCTGTCCTATTCCTGATAATCTTAGCATTGCCATTCATTACTGTTTGCTGTTCTCTTTCCACTTACCTTGTCTTCCAAATTGGAAACATAAAAGCCTATTTTTAAAATTTTCTATATTCTATAAAATAACCATAATTGTGATAAAAGCATCGATGAGCACATAAACACCTAGTCAAAATCATTTAAAAGAGACATTTCAACAATCATTACAAAGAAGGAAAATATTTATTTGTAAAAATGGGGTAATAAAGTGAAAAATATATTTTATATCATTGCAGATATTCTTAGGAGTATTATAAAATGGACCAATGACTTCTCTAACAATACCACAAGTGTGACATTTCTTCATAATTTTCACGACATGGATTTTATCTCCATATATGGTTGATGATTCGTATATATTTTTGTTTCTCACAATAATTTCTTCTACTCTTAACTGTGTTACATAAATTCTGTTAAAAAATATGGCATGGGCTTGAGTCATGCTAGCTCCACAAGGTAGCTGTCAAGCCACACCGGAAGTCTCTCTTGTCTCGCCGCCACAGGAATTATTGCCCACCACCTGATGTTTAGGGGGAGCCGCAGACTCATACAGGAGAAAGGAATTTCTCTCTCTGCAGAAGGGGACAGTCAGTCTTAGTCCTTACCCAGGCCTTCGGGGTTCTTGTGCTCACAGAATAGAATTTCAGGAGGATACTAGCAGTGATGTAAAACCAGGATTTTATTTGGAGTTTTGTTGAAGAAGGGAAGGACAGAGAATGAGAGAGAGTAATGCGCTCAATAAAGAATGTGAGCTTCTCCAAAGGCCATGGAGTTCTGTACACATCTCATGAGGGAAGACACAGGCAACAAATATGCCCCCCACCAAATATGCTTGGTCACGTGGGCACAAGCAGCACGTGGTCTTGGACAGCATATGCCTGAACTTCCTTCATGCAAGTTGACATTTGGAGGGTTTTCCCTAAGGTGCCCACGTGGGGTTTCTACCTAGGTCCATTGCAAAGGCAGTTGCCAAAGGTGTAAAGTTAAGATTAGTTGATGCTCTTTGACATTCCTTTCGCTGACCTTTATTTCTGCTTGAGTTTCACTGTAGGGAGGTCCAGTCTTTCTACTTGAGCGGTGCAAGGTCAGAGTATTATCAGGCCTGGAGTTCCTGTGTCCACTTGGTGGTTTTTGATAGCCTTAAGGCTATTAGTTTTATCAAATAGCAATTCCATTGCCATGGGGGCCCTAATTTTTTTAAATCTACCTGATTACATGATTATAAATAAAATATAAGTACCAATAAAATGTTAGGTGGAGAAAAAAAGTTCTTTATATGGAAGACAATTTTGATAGTTTAATGCCACAGAAAACAGCTTGAAAGGATATTCTTACATCAAGACTTTTCTAGAAATTATGCATTCTGACTAAAGACAGATACACTGTAGAGATATCGCTAATTTGTCCAGCTCTTTCACTTGAATTATTTAAAAATATTTTGGGTCAGAGAGATAGTACAGCAGGGACCGTGCTTGCCTGGCATAGGCCAACTGGGGTTTTATCCCAAACATTCCATAGGTTCCCAAAGCCCTGTCAGAAGTGATGCCTGAGTATAGGCCAGGAGGAAGCCCTGGAACCTCTGGCTATGGACCCACAAAGTAACAAATATACATACATACATACATATATATATATGATATAATATATAACATAGAATATAATATATATAATCCAGTACTAATGACTACCTGACTAAAAAAAAAAATCACTGTATCACTGTCACTGTCTTCCCATTCATGATTGATGAGCGGGCACCAGTAACATCTCCATATGACCTGTATCATGTAAGTAGAGCCCCAAGGCCACCTGCTTGCTCCAGGAACATAAAGAGCCTCAAACTATTCCATCAGGTCATGGGAACGAGGTCTATAATTGCTACTGGTATCTGGTATATCAAATACGACATGGGTAGCTTGCCAGGCTCTGCGTGCAGTAGCATACTCTTGTAGTCATCTCAAAAATCCAGCATTTATTGATGAACCGCTGGCCGCATGCAGACGCACGAGCCGGGCTGTGATAGGCTGGTCTGCTGGGTGGAGTTCTGAAAAGGGGGAAGTCCGGATGTGGAAAAATGGAGGTCCCTCATGGAGTGGGGGGTCATCTGGCTTGTTGTGAGCTCTGCTGGGGTGGCGGGCCAGGGCTAGAACCCGCCATCCCTCCCGGCACCTCATGAGCGAGCGGCTGGGCACAGTGAGAGCCAGTAGCAGCTCTGCCCCAGGTCTGTCTCTGGATCAGCATACCTGGGCCGGATTAAAAAAAGACTGCAGCAGGGTGGATCTCGCTGTGCCAGGCTGTGATAGGCTGGTCTGCTGGGTGGAGTTCTGATGAGGGGGAAGTCCGGATGTGGAAAATGGAGGTCCTCATGGAGTGGGGGAGGTCATCTGGCTTGTTGTGAGGCTCTGCTGGGGTGGCAGAACTCCACCCAGCAGACCAGTTTATCACAGCCCGGCTCATCAAGATCCACCCTGCTGCAGTCATTTTTAATCTGGCCCAGGTATGCTGATCCAGAGACAGACATGGGGCAGAGCTGCTACTGGCTCTCACTGTGCCCAGCTGCTCATGAGGTGCCCAGGAGGGATGGCAGGTTCTAGCCCTAGCCTGCCACCCCAGTAGAGCCTCACAACAAGCCAGATGACACCCCCACTCCATGAGAACCTCCATTTTCCACATTCGACTTCCCCCCCGCCAACTAAAAAATAGATGAATAAAATTATGACTCTTTGTTAATTAAAACTGCTTTTATTAATATTGTTGGTGAACTATGAATGTGTTAATACTTGGTTCCTTCTAGAAAATTTTAGTATATTTATATAAATTATGTCAAAAAATTTTAGATTGAAATTCACCTTTAATATTAAAGTTGGGATCTTTTGAGACCAACAGCATGAAATAGTAAAGTTATAACACTTTTGTATTATATTGCCATGGTACATAAATGTATTTGACTTATAAGGCAGTCTCTATAATAAATTATGAGTCATTGTTGACATTTCACCATAATCCAGACACTGAAGTTTTTTTTTTTTTGATTTTTTTTCTTGGACAGAGGGTTGGGGCCAAATCATTGGTACCCAGGGAAGACCCCAAGTTCTGTCTGTACTCAATAATCAATTCTTATGGTGCTCTGGAATCATCATGTGGTACCAGGGATCAAAAATGTAACCATGACTACAGAAGATGACTTATCCTCTACTGTCTCTTGTGCTAGCACTCCAAGTACTATAAAACAATAGACTATTTTTATGTCACTATGCCTCTCTACTACATTTCTTATAATATTTCATATAATACTATAAATTAGTATGCTAATTCTTATAAGGATTCAAAGATGTATACAAAGCATACAGAAGTGAGGTTAAATTATGTCACATTAGCTTCAGAATTTATGTCTTTAAGCATGAGGAAATAATGAGTTTCCAAGCAAGTTATTGAATGGCCTAATCTTCTTCCAAGGGTGTGTCTTTTCCACGGGTTGTTTTTCTCTAATGAAAGATTTACATAGTCTTTGTATTCTAAGTTTATTTATTTATTTATGTATTTATTTATTTGTTTGTTTGTTTATTTTTTGCTTTTTCGGTCACACCAAATGCTCAGGAGTTACTCCTGGCTCTTTGTTCAGGAATTACTCCTAGCAGTGCTTGGGTACCATATATGGGATGCCG